>OMKL01145129.1:0-12208 GCA_900302295.1 Parasudis fraserbrunneri | reverse complement strand
GAATCAGGGATAAGGTAATAAAATAGATAACTAACTAACTAACTAACTAACTAACTAACTAACTAACTAACTAACTAACTAACTAAGGGAAACCATGAGGCAAGGCATCAGGGATAAGGTAATAATATAGATAACTAACTAACTAACTAACTAACTAACTAACTAACTAACTAACTAACTAACTAACTAACTAACTAAAGGGAAACCATGAGGCAAGGCATCAGGGATAAGGTAATAATATAGATAACTAACTAACTAACTAACTAACTAACTAACTAACTAACTAACTAACTAACTAGAGGGAAACCATGAGGCAAGGCATCAGGGATAAGGTAATAATATAGCTAACTAACTAAATTACTTACAAACTAACTAACTAACTAACTAACTATTTATAGGGAAACCATGAGGCAAGGCGTCAGGGATAGGGTAATAATACAGCTAGCTAAATGACTTACAAACAAACAAACAAATTAACCAACTAACTAACTAACTTAATGACTGATTGACTAGTTAACTAGCTAGCTAGCTAGCGATTTAGCTGACACTAACTAACTCCACTCTGGGTCTCTCTTGTATTTATAGAAAACGTGCTTTACTACAGAGTAAAATGAGCCCACAGCCAGCTCTGTAAATATCGTCAGGCCAGAGATATAGCCCTAAACTACTGCACATGCTCCAACTTCCTGCTTTACAAAGGACTACACTGAGGCAAAAAAGTGGCGGGCATCAGACAATGCCAGTCAAATGTTGCCACTCCTACCAAACACACACAAGGAGGGGAGGGCTTAGCTTTTACTTCTGGTTACCCCATTACCTGGCAAGAGAGGATGGGAAGCTGATCAAGAGACAATCAAGGTATCAGGGAACTTGAGTGAGGGCTGAGCTACGTGTCATTACGACATTTAGCTCTACCAAATTAGCACCTTCCACCTCCGATATTTCTGAGCAGAGATCGCTTTGGCCAGACACATAGAGAACTCATCAGTTAGGGCTAAATCTGGTAAATTAGTTTAATGTTGCTTTGTGGTGGAATTTTTCTTTAAAGAAATATCTTACCATAAAATGATCAAAACTCCTCAGTGGGTTGGCGTATCAATCTTAAATTGCATTTGATTGACAAGGCTGCTTTTTCAATTTTCCAAAAATTTCAGGGAGTGACTGAAACACTAGCTAGCTAAGACGTTCAATTCACGCTGATTTCAGTGGTGAAATCCGTTTCCTGATCGGTTCCTCGGTTGCTGAGAAAACAGCAACAATTTCTCAAACCAGAAGTGCTAAACGCCACCGACTGACTGAAAACAAGGACAACGAAGGAAGGTTCATGACGTCACTGTGTAGCGCGTAAATGCACATTGCGGTGCCAAACTTGAAAGCTCTCACCGCAGTTAGGCGAGACCACTCCTTCACCTCTCCCCTCTCGGTTTAACAGGTTATTAATCTGGGTCATGGAGGCGCCGGTATTTTGTTGTGTTGTTATTTAGCAAATGTTTCATGGGTTTTCATGGTACATTTCGTTTGATGTAAGTATGTTATTTTAATCATTTATTCGCATTAAGTTATGTAACGTTAATGTTATGCTTGCTAGATTTTTAACGGACTGGAGCTTCTGATGCATATGTGATTGAGGTTAGTACATTAGTAGCTAAACTGCTAATACTAACCCTAACTAAATTAACTCTGAGCCTGTTAGCTAACGTTATGTAATCTCATACAGTTTTTTTATATGGTGTTCAGGGTTAGCTACATCAGGGAACCAGACAAATGGGATAGCCCAGATGTTGGTTTTATTACAGCAGAGATTGCATCATTCATAATTACAATGCATTACATTATTTTCTGATCAAGTTCATTGTTAAAAGTTTCTGATAGCTATGAAATGTATGCCTCTGTTGTTTTATAGCTAAGGGTCCGTTTATAGCCTTCCAATGCACAATTAATAATCAGAGATTTGTAAACGTTTAGTTTGAATACATGATATTCCCATAACATGAACTATTATTAGCCCTGTCAATCATCGTTAAATAGCCTCCTAAAACTGCTGCTGTTATGACAGAAAGTCTTCCCCGGAAGTCTGCACATAGTTGTGGCACGTGCATCCCCGGTTATGGACTAGTACAGAGTTAAAGAGAGGAAGCGACACGACTAAGCATAAGAGACAAGTAACAGATGAACAAAGAAAAAGTGAACAAACTAATAATCATGAAGGAAAAAACGTCTCTGGCCCATAAAATATGAAGATGAAATTCTGGTTCAGACCCGTTAGCAATACCAGACAGATGATAAACTTCATTTGGGTGTGATAGTGTCCTATTCATTGTCTATGGAACAGTCCTAGATTTAACACTCAAGTGACAAATTTGAGGGTTCTCTCACTGATTTCTTGCTTAAGGAGAGAGTGGTGCATGGCACAGGAATAACATGTGAATTCTTTAAATAGGTGGATTAGAGGAGTGTTGTCAAATCTGATGCTTTCATCAGTAGCATCCCGTCTAAACCATGTGACGAGTTTTCATGTGAGGTTTTGGATGCTGTCCGCGGCTTCAAAAGAACACACTTTTTGGCTGCTTGTCAAAAAAAGTCCTTCTCCCCCCTTAATACACTTAATATGTATATATAATATATATACACTCAAACTAATTTCCACTTAAAGGTGGGGTAGGCAATTTCTTCCCCAGGGCTGCCGCCGTGGGCTATACGTTGCAAATTGTGGTCACTCACTCACTCACTCACATGGACGCGCTGTCGAGGGACATTCTGAGGGATGTTTTGTAGGACGCATGTGCGAGTCGAACATTAACCGCCGGATGCCCTCAACACTGCCTGCTCCACCTACTACTCTGGTATCATACAGTCAGGTTCTGGAAACCCAAAGGCTCTATTCTCCACCATAAACACACTCCTCAAACCAAAGGACAATATCTCCCAATCCTTCAATGCTGATAAATGTAACGCCTTCTTGTCATTTTTCCAATCACAAAGTTTACAACCAACTGGCCAATTCCACTTCCGCCCTCCCTGTCCCTCAACCTATCACTCCTCCTCTAACCAACCAATCCCTTTCCCAAGTTCTCTACTATCTCCCTGCCAGATCTCACCAAACTGTTGACGGGCATGAAGACTGCCACCTGTGCCCTGGACCCCATGCCCTCCCCTTGGTTAAGGCTCCCCACAATAAGCCCGCTTATCCTCACAACTATCGACTCCTCCCTGTTGACTGGCATTGCTCCCCCCTCCCTCAAGCTGGCTACCATCTCCCCCATTCTTAAAAAATACTGGAACGTGTCATTGCATCCCAACTTAAAAACTACCTGTCCTCCAACAGTCTCTATGAACCATTTCAGTCTGGCTTCAGATCACAACACAGCACAGAAACAGCCCTTCTTAAAGTCACCAATGACCTCCTCCTTTTCTCTGACACTGGTTCCCTCAATATACTCATACTCCTCAACCTCAGTGCTGCATTTGACACCATGAACCATTCCATCCTCCTCACCCGCCTCAAGTCCTCCCTCAACATCACTGGCACCGCCCTCTCCTGGATCAAATCATACCTTTCTGACAGATACCACTACATAAGCGTCAACAACTGCAAATCCAACACAACCCCCGTCTACCAAGGTGTCCCCCAAGGCTCAGTGCTTGGCCCCCTCCTCTTCATCATTTACATGCTTCTCCTTGGACACATCATCCGATGCCATGGCCTCCATTTTCACTGCTACGCCGATGACACCCAACTCTACATCTCCACCAAATCCATCGTCTGGACGGTTTCGTGCTTGTTTTAGAACCATTTTGGTAATATTTGTTGAAATTCTCTCCACATCCCAACAGCTATCCATGAATCAAATGATCCCGGAAAAAAATCCCATCTCTTTGACTGTCCCTGGCCCTGTAATCAGACATTCCAAAATCTCAGGGTGGCCTGAATGTTAATAACCAATCAGACTGTTTTGGCCTTCCAAGTGGTGTTTCTGGGATCACATGGGAAAACTTATGCCACCATCACGTTCCTCGCCAAAAAGTACACACCATGTAAAACCACCTCCCAGTCAGAGGCTGGGAAATATATTTTATTTAGTTATTTATTTTTTAATCCAGCTTGAAGCTGCCAGTGCCTCTGGGAGTCTGTGGAAAACCTTTGTTTGTGTGCGCACGGCCCCAGGATTGAAAAGTGATACCAAGCTTGCTCTATTTCTGCTTGACATATATGCTCACTCTTGCTCATTTCTCTGAAATTGCCTACCCCACCTTTAATGTTTGTGAACATGAGCTACTGTCTCCCAAAGCCAGAAACCAGAGAAGTAAGGTATAAAGGCTGGAGCTGCTCCATAGACAATGAATGTGAGACTGATTTTGTGGACTGTTTGTTTGAGTTTTTATACCAAAATGATCATTATTCTATAGTAGTGTTCTCAGTTCAGAAAAAGAAAATATATACTGTATATTCTGTATACTGTATATATATCCCTGGGTGCTCTCAGTGTCACCTTTACCACCTTCCCCGATTCACCATCTATGGAGCAGCTCCACACTTAAAGGAACACTTCACAGCCAAAATTAAAATGTGTATATCAATTACTCACCCCATGTTGCCTTGAATTCCTGACAATTTTTTGTTCGCTCGCATGCCTCCATGGTGAACGGAGAACCCAAAAAACTGTAGCCATACTATATCAAAACGTCCATTTACAAACGGGTGCGTTACAACTCTGCTCGTGCATTCAATTGAAATCCCGCCTCCTAGTTCGTTCATTGGCCAGGAGCTCAATAGGGAGCAGAACTCCTGGCCAATGAACAAGCTAGGAGGCGGGAGTTCAAACAAACGCGCTTGCTCAGGCACACTATACCTTCATGCGTGAGAGTGTTTATCCAGAAACGTTGGCAAGTTTTTTGCGAAAATGCATGTGTTTGGGAAGTACTGAGCATACGACTGGATAAATGAGACTTGGATTATACTGCACAAGTTGTGTGAGAGTTTGTAAACAGATGTTTTGATATAGTTTTGCTGTTGTTAAAATTGGACCCCGTTCACTTCAATTCATCAAGTATGGCTACTGTTTTTTGGATTCTCCGTTCACCGCGGAGGCATGCGAGAGAGAAAAAATCCTCAGGAATTAAAGGCAACATGGGGTGAGTAATTGATATACAAATTAAAATGTTGGCGGTGAAGTAACATGTCTGAATTCTTAAATTGGCCGGTGTTCCCATTTAATGGTTGAGTCTGCACACTCTGATGGGCCAGCAATGCAGTAACACTACATTAACCATAATGCAGTGCAGTAATAGTGCATTAGGTAGCCTAACTGCTGCATGGTTGCTACAGTACTAGTGGTTGCCATGTAACCGCCTCACTGCAGAGAAAGGGAGAGAGAGAGAGAGAGAGAGAGAGAGAGAGACGGAGTAGTTAGGGAATACTGTGATTCTTGGAGATGAAAAGCATCCTACCCCTCCCCCTCCCGTTCCTGGAAGGTCCCCCTAGAGGGGGAGGGGGGGATGGGGACTCCCTAAGCGCTCATTACCAGTAGTGTTTTGTCGCTTCCTTGCACAGCTTTCTCCCATCAACCCGCGGCCAAAACAGAATTAAAACATACCGAATCTATTAGCGGGAGGAGGGGGCGACAAACTTTTACAGAAGTTCCTCCCTGAGATGAACTCATTTGTCCTCAGAAGAGGTTGTACATAAGTGGAAGTTCATGAAGGAATATCCTTACGAGAGAGACAAAAGATCGGATAGATGGGTCTCCCAACAAAGTCAAATATACAATCGTCAAGTGCGTATACCACTAATGCATGCGTCTCTTTCATTCTCTTTGTCTCATCCTTTCAAGTGGACTCCTAACCAGGAACGTTTCTAAAATCAGCAAAGATGAGCAAGTGTGAAGAGTGAAAGGTTGAGGGTACAAAAGATATAAAAGTTATAGAGGAAAGGGAGAGAGTGAGAGAGAAGGGGGGGGGGAGGGAATGAGACAGAGATCGTGCGAAGACGAGAGAGAAGGAGAGAAACCGAGACAGAGGGAGACACGAAGGGTTAAAGGCAGCTGCTCAGGTCAAGCAGCTCTGGGGTTCAGAGCGATGGATTAATTAGCTACAATCACACACACACACACATGCACAATATCCCAAACAAGCTCGATACCCACAATATGACATCATTTATACACGCGTTGTAGGTTTAGATGACAGCCTGCTAGATGAGCACAACCACCTTGAGTTATTATATGAGAAGACATTATTAGCAAAACTTTGTTTTCTTATCAAAGAAGCAATGTTCGATAAGAAAGTGACAGGAATTACCCTCAGAGCCCAAATATATCAGACAGTTAACTTCTTTCTCTCTTTCTTTTCTCCCTCTCCAGTACGGCATTAAGAAGCGTGAGGTGGCGGAAGCAGAGGCTGCAGCAGCAATGGAGGAGCCCTCGGAGGGCAGTCTGACCCGACCCAAGAAGGCAGTGCCGGCCGGCTGTGGCGATGAGGAGGAGGAAGAGGAGAGCATCATGGACACAGTGATGAAGTACCTCCCAGGCCCGCTGCAGGACATGTTGAAGAAGTAGGCTAGCTAGCTGGCTAACGCTAACGTTATCTAGCTTAGCTAACATAGGCCGGATTCTCAATTTCGGCTCAAATTTGTTTTTTTTCACCCATTTGATGCAGATCTGATCTTTTTATTGCTGTCTGAACAGGGGCAAATTACAAACCATGTGGACTGGAATTTTCACACTTAAACAGATAATGAATAGATTAGATCTGTCTTACATTGGTGGGAAAAATTAGATCTGAGTCGGCAGTGTAAATGCAGCTGTAGGCTAGGCTAGGCCAACAGCCAGGTGAGCGTTAGGTTGGCTGATGCTAATGTTAGCTAAGCTATGCTAATGTAGCTAGCTAGCTAGCAAGCAGGGGGGCTAACAACGCGATGCTAGAACGTTTATCTTTCTAGTTTTGAGAAGTTTTAGATTCCTCTTTTAGCCCCTCTCTGCGGTGGGTGCAGAGAACTTTCGCAACACTGAATATAATCTTCCTTATCCACCACACTTTTCACCCAATTTATTTGTAAATAAATTAATGAATACATACATAAATAGATAAATACATGAATATAAAGCCTCAAGGTGGGCAGATGATATAAAAATGATGAAATACTCATACCGTGTGTCTGTCTGTAAAAGAAAAATAATAACTGAAAATAACCAGATAAGCCATATTTTATCTTTAAAAAGGAAATCTGAAGACTCTTATCGTGTAATGTTACTACTAAGACTACATTCTGTTTTGTTGTTCTTCTGTGTCTGAGGTTTATGTCAAAACTTTGCACACACATAGTTCGTGTTACACACTCTCTCCGTCAAGCCCCTTCTGTCCCGCATACCCACCCAGTCCACCATCATTCATGTGGTAGGGTTTAACAAATTTTTCTATTCCCCTGTTCTCTGTCGAACCCCCCATTCCCCCCTTCTTATGTCTTGCATGCCATTTGTCTGGTCAAGTTTGTTGTGTGAAATATGTACAATACCCTTCCCCTCTCTCCCTCTCTTCTTTGTCACGCAAAAATATTAAGGCAATAACTCTGATTTTGAATGTGGTTTCACTTACCATGATGATGATGATATAGGCCTAATAATGGTTAGTATCAACAGTAACAACAATGCATTCAGGAAATTTTATTTACAGATTTGCAGTTTTTCCTTTTTTTTTTTTTTATTTATTTTTTGATGAGAAAACGGCGGAGTTGCAGTTCATATACAACAGCTAAAACTCAGCTTTCAGACAAAAAAACAAACAAAAAAACAAAAATGTAATGATATATATGTTCTATATCGCCATGAGAATCTACTGGGAAGAAAAAATATTAATCAATGAAAAATATCCTGTCGTTCTTTCTCAACTATCATGGAACCAACTTGAAAGAGGGTTTGAGGGCTAGATTTTGCATCATTTGTATGAGAGAAAGAGAGAGAGATCAATTCATCCCCTTCTGAAGTGAGTATCGCAACTTTGGTTATCGATTAATGATTTGCTTACTCAGCAAAAAAGAAAAAGGGAAAAAAAAGAAAAGAAAACATGAATGAAATGCTCGACTCCCGATTCCGTTTTACTCATCGTTGGCCTAGATGTAAGACAGTGTTGTTGGTACGCAGAATGGAATGCCATAAGCAATAAAGGACCATCATGTTTGTTTTTGCCTGAGATTCAATAAAAACTTTAAAACTTGTTCACAGACTGAGAGAGTGTCATTGTCTCCTTCGCGCTGCTGTTGATAAAAAGACACCGGGGGTTGAGAGAGAGAGACAGAGACGGTGCATGCTTTTCTGACTGACTGTATTTTTTCTATTTGACCACAAGGTGTCAGACTTGTCTGCTGCAGAACAGTTTGCCTACTACGGCGATGCTGGGAGGTAGTGTTTGGATCAGGCATGGACCCAGATAGGGTCCAAAGCAGGCACAAACCCACACCCTTTAGCCCTGCCACAAAGTATTTTGACAAACCGTCATCTCTTCAAACAAGGCAGGACAGCCATGAAAATCAAGACACCCCTCTTATTACAATGACATTCTGTCGCCCCCCCCAAAAGATGTCACTGCACAGGCCTGGTCCAGATAAATGTCTGTGACTTGAGTACCTATACACCGTGAATAACATGTCCAACCAAATTCCACCGAAAGTGCACCGCGAAATAAAAACACAACTACTGTGTCATACTTTCAAACCTGATTTATCTCATTAACAAAATAAATTCAATCAGCAAGGTGAGCTATCTAACAAAACACATAGTCAAGCAAAAAGAAAAAAAAAAATGACAACAGAACTGATGGACAGGAGAGTAGAGCACAGATCAGGATACAAAGAGACTGTTCAGGAGTGGTTTTCTCAGAGCTGTTAGTATCTGAATCATACGGGTGCTATTTCATGGCTGAGACTCAAAACCACTCTCTTGCCGTTGGATCCAGGCTGTTGACAACATGGAAACAATAGCAACATTACGGTGATCTGTTTTGGGTCCTGACTAAAAGTGTAAGAAACTAGGTTCAATTTAGATGGTTTTGAGAAGCCCAGCCCTGATCAACAGTGTTTGATGGTGTTGGAATCCCTTGGCATCCCTTTTGTCGTACAAACATCCATATCTTGTTGAATACCAACACCTGGCCTTTTGTGGGCTACTTTTACTCCCACCGTTTTTCATGCGCAGAGGAATTAAACTGATTCATTACCAAGAGGGAACCAAAATGTGTTTTTAACGAAGGCCGCCCCGGAGTACAACAGTTTGGGAAAAGTGGACGTGAACATATTCACGCAAATATTTAGCATATGGTCACTTTCCTATACATATTTTTTTATGACATACATGATATATTTCCCATGCCTTACACCACCCAATTTCATTTATGCTCATGACACATATGACATACTTTACAAAAGTTCACTGTTTAAAACCAAACTTAAGATGTATGACTTATAATTACCATATAAGACATATGTGGGGCACGCTGTGACATCGAATCACTTCAAACGCTTTCAAAGGGTCCGAGAGGCACTAAAGCCAACGTTTGTCAAGCTTTTTCATGATTCTAAAATTCTATCACAGTAATTTGTTGGAACAGCATCCACAGCACCAATGTCCACGAGACAAAGAAACAATATGAAATAAGGGAGGTGAAGGTGGAAGCACAGGAAATGAAATGAGATTTAAAGGGGCAGTTCACCCCAAGAACAACAAAAAAAATCCCCCCTTACCCGGAGTAATATCTATCCATCCAGATCATTTCGTTGTGATTCACTTAGTTTTGGAGATATCTGCGGTAGAGATATCTGCCGTCACTCCAATATAATAGCACTCAAAGCACCAAAACCCCGTTACTCAAGATAATACACAGACCTTGTTGTGAGCAGTTTCATGTAGGAACTATTTTCTACCGCATTACACCCCCATAATAATGAATGGGGGTGTAGTTCAGTCGAAAATAGTTCCTACATGAAACTGCTCACAACAAGGTCTATGTATTATCCTGAGTAACCCGGTCATGATTTCTGGGAAGAGACGTTGCTTTTGAGTGCTTTGAGTGCCACATGCCGAGTGCCATTCAGCTCCATTGTACTGGAGTAACAGCAGATATCTCAATGGCAGATATCTCCAAAACTAAGCGAATCACACCAAAACGATCTGGATGGATAGATAGCACTCTGGGTAAGAGGGAATTTTAATTTTTTATTTTGGGTGAACTGCCCCTTTAAGGATCCTTTTTGGACACTGAGAACTACGTCTAAAACTGCTACAGCTGATATTTTCCCATCTCTCTGAGGAGGAAATCTAGAGACCAACCTAATCTTGAGCCATAGTTGTAATTGACCCAATAGGACAGCTTCTTACTCCCCTCTGACCTCCCCTTAGTTTGCTTACATACAGTGTGAGCACAAAACCAAATCATGTTTGAGTGGTTGCCATGGTGCTGAAAATGTACAGCAGTGCTTCATATCGTTGCCAAAACAATGTTAAGACATTGCAGGTGGTGTAACCGTTTCATACGACCTTGAACGCAACAATGTCAGAATAAAATGGCTACATTTGGTGGTACAAAAATAAACAGCGGTTTCACTGAAATGGATCAATCCCTGTCCTTGACAAAGAAGAACATTTCCGACGGAGATACACACTGAAAAGGAAATCTTAGTCTATAGTAGGCTTAATCCCGTAGCTTACATGAAACCAGCCATTAACATTCAGGGTGATGTACAGACATCTCATATTCAGCCACAAAGCTCAGCTCCAGTAAATAACAACAAACAAACAAATACAAACAAACCACACCTGGTGTCAAGTTGTATTCAAAATCCTTTCAAATACTCCAGAGCCTCTTGGGTTTCTTAGCTCCTCCAACTGGAAACAATCATGTTGTAATTTTTTTTGTTTTAATGTATATTTATTTACTACTCTTGAGACTTGTGCTGCTGCTCCCAGATGCTGATCTGGGGTCAGTTTCACCATTTCTCCAACTGCCATGATGAAACAAGTGAAATATCTTGACACCAGCAAAAACTGTCTAAGAAGATTTGACTTATCCAGAAATAACTGTGGAAATAACTGGGGTGTTCCGTTGTGCTCCGCTTCATAAGCCCTAAAGAGGTATTTGAATGGATTCTAACTCCGTCTTTGCCTCAGGTATGTCACAAATAAATACAGTATATTCTCTATATATAATGGGCGGGTCTCACAGTAACCAGGCTTACATATCTACTCAGTATCTATCCGTCGCTGAAGAGTCCATCCAAGGACAAACACACACGACAAGATAGCTATTAAGCCCAGTGATTACTACCGTACAAGTTCAGATCAGGAGGAAAAAAATCTTCCATTATCTTCTCAAAGGCTTTTTCAGAGCACCCCCAAACCTATATTATTAGTCTGGGATGGCAACTTTGGTGCCTCATTTAGTTCTAGAAATCTTGGTGCTTAATTAGCTGCAAGAATCTTGTAGTGTGTGTCCCCCTTGAATCAACATCAGTGAGGAAACTGTGAGGGGACAACAGTAATAACAGCATCAGTTCATTTACAGTAGATAATAGATAGAACTCAATAAAATCAACAATAGAAACAGGGCATGCCAACAGAGGCACACGGCTTTCAAATGGGCCCTCGTTCAAAAACAGGCTCTGGAGCCCTTCTGTACATCTCAGACACGTGGAAAGATATTAAAGGACTCTGCAAACAAGATGGCGTAAAATTGTGTAGTGTATTCCATCTAGCCTGTGAAGAGAGCTATAGTATCACAGTCGATTGGCTCCAGCTACTGAATATATGCATCTTTCAATTAAAAACAAACAAACAAAACTATCGCTCTTTACTTTGCTAGTTAATACCAATGAATTATTGTCATATTCGTTTTATCACTTGGCTCCTTACAATCACAGCGATTCATGAATACTGACTTGTATTTTGCCTTGACACAAAACATTTCCCTTCTTAGGTGAGTGACATGTTTTAATCCCATCCGATCTTTTAAGATCTCAGCAAGTGCCTGAGTGGGCAGAAGGAGCTCACGCTGCCAAAAATAACAAGTTTAGGAAGTTTCTTGATGAACCTGAATACAGGATTAAAAACACTTTGTAAAACGTGTCATTTTTGCAGGGCAGAGGGTTGTTTACAAACCGAGACCACAGAACCTGTCACTGCGGAGCAGGCTGGAGTGGACTTGCAAGGGCTTCTGGGTAGGCTGT
>OMKL01145117.1:0-15223 GCA_900302295.1 Parasudis fraserbrunneri | reverse complement strand
CTGTGATTGAGCTGGTAAGGACACTCTCAACTATGCTTCTGTAGAAGTTGCTGAGGATTTTGGGTGGCATGCCAAATTTCCTCAGCCTTCTTAGGGAAGTACAGTCGCTGCTGTGATTTTTTAATGATCTGTTGGGTGTTGTGAGTCAGGGTGAGGTCCTCGCAGATGTGAGTTCCGAGGAATTTGAAGGTTTTCACCCTGTCCACCTCTTTCTCACCTATGTACAGGGGTGTGTGCTGTATACTCCCCCTTCGCGGGTCAGTGATCATCTCCTTGGTCTTGTCTGTGTTCAAGGAGAGATTATTGTCCTGACACTAGGCCACAAGTTCAGCCACCTCTCTCCTGTACGTCTCCTCAGCTCCCCCAGTGATCAGTCCGAGGACTGTAGTATCATCCGCAAACGTGATGATACTGGTGTTGCTCTGGGAGGCCACACAGTCGTGTGTGAAGAGGGTGTACAGCAGGGGACTCAGCACGCAGCCCTGGGGGGTCCCTGTGCTCAGGATCTTTGTGCCTGATGTCCCATTGCCAACTCTGACTGACTGGGGCCTGTCTGTGAGAAAGTTCAGCACCCAGTTACACAGAGCCGGAGTCAGACCAACAGTGAGGAGTTTAGCAGAGAGTTTGTGTGGGATGACCGTGTTAAAAGCAGAGCTGTAGTCAATGAATAGCAATCTGGCGTAGTTGTCCTTGCCCTCTAAGTGGGTGAGGGTGGTGTGGATGACGGTGTTGACTGCGTCCTCAGTGGACCGGTTTATGTGTGACATGACTATCCTCTCGAAGCACTTCATCACTGTTGGGGTGAGTGCAATGGGACGATAGTCATTCAGACAGGTCACAGTGTTTGTCTTTGGCAGGGGCACAATGGTGGTGGTCTTGAAGCAGGTGGGCACAACAGCTTGTGCTAGTGACAGGTTGAATATGTTGGCAAGTACGTCAGCCAGCTCTGACGAACAGACTCTGAGGGCCCGGCCGGAGATGTTGTCTGGGCCAGCTGCCTTCCGTGGGTTTGTTCTCCTCAGAACCGTGCGTACCTCTGCCGTTGTCACAGTGAGTGGTGGGTCCCGTGTGCACTCCGTGGTCAGAGCCCCTCCCTGTTGGTTGGGGTTGGGGACCTCAAAGCGGGCATAGAACTCATTTAGCTCATCTGGCAGTGATGGTTCGCTGTTTGTGACCCCCCTGCTCCCCTGCTTGTAGTCTGTGATGTGTTGCAGACCTTGCCACATGCGCCGGGAATCTGAGGTGGTGTAGACTCCCTCCAGCTTCCGTCTGTATTGTCCTTTGGCCTCTCTGATGGATCTACGCAGGTCATATCTGGCCTTCTTGTAGTCCTCAGCGTTGCTTGAGGCAAATGCAGTGGAGCGGGCATGTAGGTTGGACCGAACATCACAGTTAATCCAGGTTTTTTTAATTTGATTTTGAACAGAACCCTCTTTCCCCTTCCGGAGGGCCACTCCACCAGGTTGGAGGCCAGCGCCTAATGGCGCTTTTCCACTGCATGGCACCGGCTCAATTAGTTTCACCTAAACACGCCACTTCTTAGCTTACACAATCTTGTTTTAACCGTGATTCGCTGAGGGGAAATGTTTTGTTTTTGTCCGTAGATCACTGGATGTATCAGCTGATATGATTTTCACAAGGGCATTTCCTGGTTGATAAGAAGTGATGATTCCCTCTGACCAATCAGTGGTCTGCAGTGATTTCACGTCACCTTTCGGTATTGCCTCAGCTCGCTTGAAACCTCGATGGAGGCGATACCAAAAAAAAGTACCACTTTTGCCTGATGGAAATCAAAAAAGGTGAGTCGAGTCGAGTCATGTTGAGCCAGTGCCATGCAGTGGAAAAGCACCATAACAGAGGGTTCAGTTCCCTTCCCCATCCTCTCCCCAGTTGGGCACACCTGCCCAGGAGCCACGTATGCTCCAAGTGCATCCTCCTCAAGCTGCCAATTTTTGGCTGTTGCAGCTCCGCTAAATCCATTGTATTAATAGTAAATATGTAAACTTATTCTGTGCGACATCATTGGTGTACGCTGAAATTCTGAAGTTAGATTGCTCGCATGTGCGTCCTCGTGCTGGAAGAACACGTGATACACAATTTTCGCTATAGTGCCAATTTCAGCAACTAGTGGTAAAAGGCTCCATTGGATACCTTTAAGGTCAAAAGAGAGTATCACCAACATATCATGTAGCCAGAAAGACCAGTACTGAGCAAGTAAACAGTGCCCAGTCAATCATCTGTCAATAAGAATCTTAAAATAAAGGCAGTCTACCACAAATACCATACAAGGTAGATGCAACATTTTTTTTATTCTTTTTTTAAACAATTACAATTGTATACCAAACAAATGTAGTTTGGTTTATTTTGGTGACTTTTGACTTACCAACCAAACACCTATAAGTCAAGGCAGACATCCCGCGATATTTGAACTCCCGATTGATCAGCGGATATATGTAATGGAAATATATTTATATTTCTCATGTGAAGCATGCGGTCTGTAAGCTATTCTCTAGACCACTGTTGCCTGCTCTGGGGCCTCTATGGTATCCCCCTAGTGTGGTTTAGTATTTCAAACCTTTAAAACACATGAGGGACTTCTGTGGCTTGATGACATAATAACCTCACTATTTGTTTTTTTTATATTTGCAAGCCTCAAGGGGGTCAATGTTTGGAATCATTTGTTGGGCTCAGTATGCTGTGCGCATGGCACTGTCCATCACGGATACCGGTTTTGAGTAACGAGTAGGCGGTGGCCGAGAGCGTGGTGTTTTGCTCACAGTTCAAAAAGTTGAGTTTTATGTAATCCTCATGTGTGCGTGCGTGCGTGTGCGTCTGTGTCTGTGTGTATAAGCCAATAACGGCGGGCTTTAATCTGTAACCAAACAGTCAATGAACTATCAGCGTGCGTCCTACTTCACAGCTGTGAGAGAACAAACTCGGTCACCTTGTGAGCCTCTGCGGGAGAGAGGTAGAGATACGTTACGCTACACAAGAAAGACCTCTTCCGGTCACACGGAACCCATTACAGAATGCCATTCACTGCGTACACGTCTAACCAACGGTCACCGGCAGCGGTAGTCACGTGATATGCCCTGCTCTTGCCCTCGGCGAGGCTTCGTCTGCCAACCCTCCACTTACCAACACCATGATGTGAGCGGGTGAGTTGGGAGTAAGTGCTTTTACCACACCTAACACCAGAGCGGTAGAGAGGATTCCAATCAAGTGACAATGCAATTTCAGTTTAGGGCGTTTACAGCAAGGGGCTCCATCACACCTCGTAGTTGATAGTTAAGGTGCCGACATAGTCACGGCAAAGCAGAACTTTGAGCAAAAATACGTTTTTCAAACAAGGCGGTGAGTTCTTTTGTCGCAGTGTGTGCAGCTTTCCAGCCCGAACTTCAGGCAGCAGTTCACAGCGGTTCAGACCTCCCCCTGGTCGCGCCACGGTCGATCGGCTGTGAACTGGCCTCCGCGGCTCAATTCCTCACCACGCACTTCTACCCATATTTCCGTATTTCCTAATTCTATGATTCATTTCAAGCGATTCGGGGGGGTCTGGTTCTGTTATCATCTGGAGGTGGTTGGTTGGATACCCTGGAGCCAAGGAGTCTGATTGGACTTTTATTGTTTTTGCCTGCAACTATAGCAAAGATCCAGTCGGCTTGTAGCAGTAGCACGTTAGCCAAGGTCTGCTCCTGGACTTGGTGCAGAGAAAAAGTGCTTGGGGGACTTGGTAACAGCAGCACACAAGGCAGTAAATTAATCTTCTGCATTCAAAACCACAAGGCTCCAGTTAATTTACAGTCACATCATGTTGGTCACTTTAGAAATAGCTGAAAGTGTAGCATTGTAGCTAACGTTAGAACAGTGGTAGAAGTATTTAGAAAAGGGTTGTATTTTCATCACTTTCCATTCAATGGACTTGAGTGGTCTAACCCCATGTGCTAGCTAGGTTATTAGTAGATCAACCCAAGTGGGGCTCATTAGACAGGCCCCCCAGGATTTTCCAAGATTGTGGATTTTTTGGTGGAAAACTAGATGTCCTGTGGAAAGCTTCACACACCACGGAAACATAAAAACTGCATGGAATCCTACAGAATATTGCCCAAATGCCACGTCATTCCTGCATTCAACAGGTTTCACCAAACATCATTCACAGCCAGGCCGCTGGGACTAAACACACACACACACACACAAACACTTCCTCATCCACAGATACACATGCAGAACAGATCTAACGCTGGATCTGCATACAAGAGTCTATTCAAACCAGCGACAACATACAAAGCAAAGCAACCAACCAGTTAGCACAAAATCCAAGCATAAATACTGACACAGCTAACTACTAAAAATAAAAAAAATCATGCTTAGCTTGGGTTGCTTCTTGTTTTTTCCCCTCTGCTTGGCTGCTAGCCACAGAAATGTTGACCGGATCACTTGACACAGACACAAATCTTGATTTGAGTCCAACAACAAATGTGTCCATTTTGTCGACAACTCTATTGATTTGGTTAGGGATAGAGCACAGAACGAACGTAGCCTAAATCAACAACAAATACAGCGCTTTAAATTGGTCGCGCACTTCACCGGCAAATCAGAACAGCTGGCCCCCACGTGATTTTTTTCCGTGAAGTTCTTTCTTCTTTCCGAGTCTACTTCCCGCTTGATGGTCTTGGGTCGACTAGGTCTTAAGTTAAATTCAGACTAGCTCCATTGGAGGCGTCTGTGGTTGCAGTGCAGGCCAGGGAGGCTGCTGGTGGAGCTAACGTGCTCCTCACCTCACTGTGCATACGGCGATGTGGCACCGCAGGCAACGTGATTGGCTCTATTGTTTCCTCTCCTGGCTCACTCCCAATATTAAACACCGGAACACACATTACAATTACGATGACAAGTAGGTAATATTTTGCCTATATCAAGTTCTGATCATCACTCCTGTTGTTGCACCCAGTGCTGTGACTGTCCACGCACACAGAACCAAAACCCCCAAAACCACCAGCGACACTTGGCCTGCCAAGTCTGTCTTGGCCTTTATTTGGTTATCTTCCCACCAAGGAGGTTAGGTTTTCACCCCCATTTGTCTGTCTGTCAATTTGTCTGTCTTTGAACAAGATAATTAGAAAAGTAATGGGCGGATTGCCATCAAATTTGCTGTGAACATTCATGACCCCGAACAGAAGACATCTTTTGATTTTGGTGATCCCAGGACCTTTCCTCTTCCACCACCATTAGGCAAAATCTTAAAATGAATGTATCTCCTGATCCGTTAGTTGAAGAACCACAAAATTTGCTGTGAACATTCATGACCCCTAGTGGAAGAAACCTATTAATTTTGGTGACCTCATGACCTTTCCCCTAGTGCCATCAGCAGGCCAACCTGAGAACAAGATATCTTGAAATGTAATGGCCAGATTGCCAAAAAATTGTCTGTGCACATTCATGACACCAAGCAGAAGAAGCCTATTGATTTTGCAAACCCCATGGCCTTTCCTCTAGCACCATCTGGCCTAAATGTTGAAATGTATCTTCTGACCCATTAGTCCTACAGTCACAACATTTGCTGTGAACAGTCATGACTCCTAGAGGAAGAACCCTATTGATTTTGGTGATCCCATGGCCTTTCCTCTAGCACCACCATTAGGCCAAACTTTCAGTGTTTAAATGAGTGGATCTTCTGAACCGTCACAAAGATTATACCCCAAGATGTGACTCCTCATGGACAACACATTTGACATTGGACCTATGAAGTCTGCCATATTGGATTTTCCGCTATTTCGATTTTCCCCCCCTACTCCTCCTGGGCTGTTCACCTAATTCTCACACAACCTGCTGTGTGGCATCTAGGAACCAACATCTTCATATTTACATAGTTAATAGGCGGTTAGCCCTTTTATTAATTTCATAATATGCTTTCCAAAGTACCAGATTAATGTAATCATGCTAAAAGTAACAAATGGTCTTCCAAAATTTGCATTTACCTAGGTGAAGTATTTAACAAAGGGCCCAAAACCGTTTTGCACTCTGCATATCTGTTTCTCTCTCTCCTCTCTGCCTAGTGGCTTGACTGCTTCCAGCAGAGGCAGGAACTGCATGAGTTCATCCAAACTAACCAAAACACGTCTGGGCACAAAATTTGTGACAGAATGTCTTGTCATTTTATTAGTTGTGATGTTCTTTTGTCAGAAATGAGTGCCTTCATACTCCAGCTCCATCTCTCATATAAATGAGTTGGTCACATGATAACCAGAACCACCCAAATGTACCATTACTGTCCAGCGTCCATTACCAGTATGCTCTCAAGAGTGAACTGACGTCTCTTTAGACAGACTTTGACATAGCCACTGCATGCATATAGACAAAGTCTGCCTTGAATTGTGATGTGTAGGCAGATTGGCACAGATCGGCCTCCCAGGTGGAGAGCTGTATGTATGGCTCAAGTAGGGCTGTCCTCGACTTAAGAAATTCTTAGTCGACTAGTAGTCATAGGATTTGTCGACTAATCGATTGGTTGATTTCATTGAAAAATCTGAAAAATGTGGGTTTCCACATGCAGAGGGACCTCTTTTAAAGCTAGTGCTTACCAGAGATGTGCTTGTAATTTTTCAGGAAATATCTTTCAACATGGAAAAAACACTTAAAAATCAATGAATCGACTAACAAAGTCTTGGTCGACAAAGACCGAACCAACCAACTAATCGACTAATCGAATATGAGGGAGCAGCACTAGGCTCAAGTAATCAAATATCATGCAACTATTTAATCGCTAGCCAGTCAAATTCCATGCCCATGCTAATCTCCATAGTGGAGTACTGCAAATATCATGCTAATGCCAAATTCACACTAGATGCATTTAATGAATTGCTGTTAGATGTTCATTGACTTCAAATGAGGCCGCTGTGTTATTGCATTGGCTTTGCATTGTAGATGCATTGTTGTGATGCAGGTGCTGTATGCATTGGATTCATCCAACCTTTGTGCTGATAATGCAAGCGTGAACTAAACCAGAAATGTGTATATTCGACTCCCGAAATTCACTCCAACAGCCCTAACATAAAGTAGACTTACCATTATCTAAAACCTCTCCAGGAGCTTGTAGAATCATTTTCGCCGTCATTAATCCAGTAAACAGTTGCATAGCAAGCAAGGAGCTGCTTGACAGACTCCTAGCTTGACCTCAAACGTGAATACACTTTTTCTTTTTTCTACCGCAATGATAACGTTAGCTCTTTGACACTCGTCAAAACAGTGCGGGGGAGGGGGTAAACCACCCAAACAGGCCTGTGAAAGAATCAGTAAAACCATAGGCAAGGAAGAGGCATTTTTACATATTAAATTACCAAAAGTCAAGGTTATTTAAATCTCCCTGATGTATTCGTCCTATCACCCAACCCTAATATTGAGTTTGGCTTCATAGAGGCAATGGACAAAATTAGAAATGAACATGTCATTTGCAATGAGAAATTGGTGAATGAAAGTATGAAACCCTGCAAACTGAAGTGACACCAGGTGTTTAAGTTCACTATTTAGGTTCACTGTACAGTTCATTGTACTGTGCTGTTATTGTTTTTTATGCAATGAATATAGTGAAATATACATAAAGATATTTCAAAAGAAGACAGGGGGGTCGTCAGTTTGTACACAAAGGTAAAATAGGGGTCCCTTAAGAAAAAGGTTGGGAACCACTGCTGTAGGGGATGGTATGTATAGTACCTGCAAGTTTCAATAATATTTTTTAGAAATAATAATAATAATAATAATGTTGTTCCTATACGTTTACTGTTGTAAGAGAAAAAATGTGGCCTAATAATTAACTTTCACTTGTGGTACTTACCAGTGTCCTTCCATTTATCCTGTAGTTTCCCAATTTACCATTACAGTATCGGATCAAATCGTCCATGCAACTCGTTAGAAAAGCTATCTTCTCGCAGCCAGGCTCTCTTCCCTCAACCCAAGTTATTTTGTCCCCTCGTATGTCTTTGGAAGAGTCGCTTCTATGACTGACCAACTGTCCGTCTGTAAATTTACCAGTCTTATAGAGGGCTCTCACGTCCTCCAAAATGCTCCGTCCTGTTTCCTCTCCAAGAAAATTATCAACAACGCATATGCCATGCTTACTCATACTTGGAACTACGTGTGCACTTGCCAGTTTTAGCGAGAGGGATCTCAATGGTCCGCTGAGCTTAGAGTAATTGACCATTCCTTCCGCAACGTGCTTGCTGTCAGGCATCCTACCCAAGCCCGCTGCTGAAGTGATATAATCTGTCGTTTTTTCATCGTCTGCTGTTATGTTGGAAGGCGCCGCGCTCTGGGAAGCCGCGCGGCTCTGCTGCGTGTCGTTTTCTCTGACCGGCTCCTTCTGTTTGGCTTTCGCGGCATGTGTTGGTTGTGGTTCGGGTTGCGGCTGAGGTTTCTCGGCCTCTTTACAAACCTGCTTGTGTTTCTTCCAGTCCTGTTTCTGGTGTTCCTTACTGCAGTAGAACGAGTTTCGACACCGACCACACTTGAGCAAATTTTCCATCTTGCCACAAAGCTCACAGTACTGCCGGTCCTGATCCCAATCGGTTTCGGCGCTCACCTTTACGCTGTCCTGCTCCATGGCTGGAACGGGTTGTGTGTGTCGTGCGTCTCTTTAAACACCTCTCACGCGCATTTGTCTTTCAACTTTAGAAGTGTCCAAAACAGTGCACTCTAAAATCGAGGAACCTGTTTCTGCTCCCCAGTTAAACAATGTCACGTACTTGTGAACCCTGAGTTTGGGTTGAGCCAATAAGCAACAGCACACCGTAAATCGAAATGTCGGACCCCGGAGAGAAGTGTGCCGTTCTGCTTGAGTCGCATGGCGCCGCTCGGTTTTTTTCCTCGCCTGAACTTCGTTTCGCACGTAGCCCAAAAAGTAACCCAGCCCCTTACGTCAGCATATCGTAGGCAGGGCAAGCTAGGGCCAACCGCAGAGTGAGCATTCATTCATCTATGCTGCAGCGCACGCTGTAACTGCATTGTCTGATGAACGCAATGAATCTATTGAATACAATGTCGCTCTCTGAGGTCAACATAATACCTGTCCTGAGTCATCTCTCATTGGCTTTTTGTGGTTTTAGGCTAAACAATGGGGTTCCTGTTGCTAACATAAATGTAGCATACAATAGATATCAGACCATACAGCAGTCTAATTTATCAGATTTGTTTTTGCCGACTTTTATTTAACCAGGGAAGACCATTGAGTGTAACAGCCTTTGTTACAAGGGTGGCCAGACAATTATGCAATATCAGAATGTAGACCTATGCCAGATATGCCAATTTGATGCCACATGGAAGTGTTATACATCGTCTGAAAGCTGGGAACCTGACGATTAATTTGAGATGCAGCTTCGCACATTAGCTGTCTTAGTCAATTTTTTAAACATGTTGGGGTTTTTTTCATCATACATTTTTGCTAGTTATAAATATCTAACAAACATTGTATGTAGATTTTGTTGTTGTTGAAAGTTTAGAGTGTCTATGGGCTTTTGAACATGATGGTTGTTGTTGTTTTTTGTTGTTGTTTTTTTCACTGAACCAGCAGAGTCCTTTGGTTGTGAATGGGCATATCTGTTGCAAGATGAAAACAGAAATACAGTTGTAAAAGGAAGACGTCTTCAAAATTTCTGCCACATAAAGAAAACACCTGACACCGAAACCTTGAAATGATAAGGGGACTAAAACACCTTCTGTTGACAGGATAGCCCGCTCATTTCTTGGAAATAAAGCAAGCAGAGTTGTGAAAAGCTGTGTACTTTCATCTGGAGTTCCAGCGTGCCCAGCATTATAGGATTAATATTAAACCAGGTGGAACACCTGTCCATAAACAATGGCACCATGACAGGAAATGTTGGAACAAAGTCCTCTGGCACGTACGCAGCTGGCCTCACTACTCTGGTGAATACCGGCACACTGATTCACACTGATTCACACTCAGACTGTACCTCAGCTGTAGCGGGAGCACATACTCAACTCCGTGCTGTGTTGGGAGTGTTACTTTAGAAATTTGATAATAATGATAACAATGCTAATAATAAATTTGATTTATATGGCGATTTTCTAGAGGTCAGAGTCGCTTGGTGGTAGTGAGACAAACAACAGACATCCGGCATGGGGGGGGGGGTTAAGAGACGACAGGGGAGAAGAGATGTGTCTTGAGGCGGGTTTGGAAAATTGAGAGCTGCCCCGGAGAAGGCTCTGTCCCCAAAACTGCGAAGGTTGGACTTGGGGGTGGAGAGAAGGCAGGCTGAGGTAGACTATAGGGCTGGGTTTAAGAAATACATTTTCTGGTTCAAATCGATCTTCATTTGAATGATCAATCAATTCATAAAATCCCACGATCGATCTTTATTTTATGTTTTATTCAATTTTTTTGCTGTAGTATGCTGGTCATGTTAAATAAAAAGTACATTCATGTAAATGCTTTGGGGGTTAATCCTTAATGTAAACATTCATATTTTTAATAATGCAGCAGGTTAGAGGGTTCCTTGTACAATTTACAGTGTGAGTACTCTGAGAATCTCTTTCATATCCAAGCAAAATTGGTATTGTAATTGAAATATCCGTAACTGAATCGATATTGAATCGAATCGAATCGAATCGGAAATCGAATCAGTGGCAATACCCAGCCCTAGTAGACTACTTTAAAAATGTAATCTGTTACAGATTAAAATTGCAGAATATAAATGGAATACCTTCAGTTAGTTTTGGATTTTGTTGCCTGCAAAATATAAAGAATATGAACTTAAACAGAAATTGTTTTTATTTAAAGACTGTCATTTGTCATGTATCATCAATATACAATCATTATCAACAATGAAGTTAATGTCTATAATCTCACAATCTAAATACCTTTTTTCCTTAAAAAATAGTAAACTCCAACAAGTAATATTACATTTTTTAAAAGTATCTGTAATCTAATTACTTTGTTTTCACAGTATCTGTATGGATTACAGTTCTATTTTTTAGCTGTGACCAAGCAGCTAGTATAAGACATCGGTCTGTTGGTCCGTCTGTTAGTCAGTCTGTCTGTAGGCTGATAGCTCTTTTGCCCTTTTTAGATGCATGAAATGCATCTAGTCAAACGCAAAAATCTTCTGTGTCCACAAAGCTGGCGTCCACAACCTTGGCGTGGCCTCCACAAAAAAGGGTCTGGGCCTGTCTGCGCATTCCATTTACCTCGGAAGGCAGAACTCGGAGCTGGGAATGACGTTACACTTTGTGAAGTTGGGGGTTGCGCTGTTGCCCAGAGTTTGGAAACTCGGAAGCGCCGACTTCCCAGTACAAATGGAACGAGGCATTAGATAACAAGGGGGCGGGGCCTATTGAAGCCAAGGAGTAGAAGCAGGCTACATTGGTGGAGTCTGCCTCTGTCTTTCGTTTGTGCATAATAACGGCACCAGTTTTGTCCGTTCTGTTTCAGAGTCTTGCATCTGTCCTTGGATTGTGATAACGCCACCAGTTTTGTGTGTTTCCATTTTGGATAAGTACAAGGTCTGTTTCGAGGATTGGCCATAGCAAGGTAAGTCATTTAACTGCAAAGCTATATCTACTACATAAAAGGTAGCGACTGTGGCTGAGTGGTTATGTTGCTCGCGTAGAGGAAGGCACCAGCTAAGCAAACTACTTCAGTGTGCACAGTGATGTTAGGTTAATGGTCTTAAGTGTATTCTTGTGTAGCTAGTGTTTATTTAGCATAATTAATTACTTATAAGAAGTGCCTTGGCCATGATACAATGCTTGTTGTGGTGACATGAAGGAATATAGCTATGACTAATATCAAACCTCTTTGGTGTTTCCGCAAGGCAGGGCCTAGTGCATTGTGAAATGTGAATGCTGTTATAAGACTGTCATGACCATGTGCTTTTGTGTTAACATACATTAAATAAATACATTAAGTAAATAGGCTAAACAACCAATGAAGGACTATGAATCGATATATACGTTTGTGAATGTCCGATACAGTCGACGATGAATTGTTATCAGGCCAGGATTTGTCCTGCGTTAATTCCATTTCTACTTCATCTTCATCCTCTGGCTGGGCTGCCGACGTAGTCAGATAGAGCTGATTGGTAGCTAATATGAGGGTAAGCTAAGTCCTTACTTGAGTAATGATTTGTCTGAGTAAGAAAGCTTCTTTCAGATGGAAGGCATGCTGTAATTTTGTTTGAGAATATATATCCGTTTGTCCCGAATATAAGACCACAAATAGCATCCTGAAAAGGGGAGGGGGGTCGTTTTATATTTGTGGTCTTTAGAACTGCGACTTTGGAGTGATATTTAGACCCTTTCCCTTAAGCTAGTATGACATATTTGGCAACGATGGATCCATTGCGATCTTAAGATTCTTATGATATCACTGGCTTCGCTCTGGCTTGAAAACTGAGCCCGGGCCGGCCTTGAAAAGACAGTGATGGTAATGTTGGATGATCCACTGGCTGATAGGTTTCAGCGGTTGAAAGTGAGGCCAAGTCAGCCAAGGTCAGGACTGAGAAGGAGTAATAATTCCAATTTTAAGATCATGGTGATCAATGAGGGAGTCTAATTGAAATATAAGCTATGGTTATTATGTTAGAAATAGGCCTACCAGTAGGCCTAACGCAAGCTAATAAGTCAGCTGAAATATTGCTGCACTGAGTAAGTTGATAGTGTTCATGCAAGTAGGTGATCGGTACCTATGCACACACACATACATACACACACACACACACACACACACACACACACACACATACACACAAATAATACATTTAAGTGATAATTATCTTCTCTTTTTTTAAGAAGCTGGTGGTAGAGGAGCTGAACAGGAGGCAACCGATGGTGAAGTTGAAGCAGGACCAGGATGCGGCTTAATCCAAACACCTGGAGGGCCAAGATTCAGGGGGAAGCAGAGGTGACTGAGCCACAATGCCAGTCAGCTGCATGTATCAAGTCTTCAGATCTTCATGTGTCGAAACACGGGGTGGGCAAGGAGATGTTGAAGATGAAACATATTCAGCATTGTGCATGAAGGATATCAGATGGTGTCACACTCTAATATGGCAACTCAGTTCTCACACTGAAAGCTCGATTCAATCCATGTGTTGCATCAAACCTCTAGGCCATCATCTTCCACTTTTACTGGTTATTTAATACTCTGGGGTCTAAGCCATTTTATTTCCTGTTATTGGTTTGCCTGGTCTCCTTGGGTAGTCAGCATTGCCAGATGGGAAATGTCAAGCATCGTACCAGAGGCTTAAAATTATCGTATTTTGAGTCATACACGAGTCATAACCAAGAGAAATAATCCAAAAATATAATGTGTACAATAATTAAGGTTACAGTCATTACACAAATGTGTCCCCCCTGAAACAATGACAGGTAGGAACTAAAATGACTTTGTCCATTAGGCAAAGGGGACGTGAATAAGTAACGTGTGACTCATGTTCATCATCACAACAAGCATGATTGGCTGGAAAGACATCAAGCAAGAAGAGATGCATAAACACAGATCCATATTTTACTATCCTGATCGTGTCGGGAGATTAATTAAAATGAGATAGCCCAGACTGATTACAACTACTAATACTATGTGTCACAAAATGATCAAATTATCGTACATTATGGGGCTTCTGGCATTATTGCTCGTAGATCGTACTGAAGGCTAAATGTATGAATACTCATATGACCAGAAAGACAAAAGAAATAAAAACGTGGGAATGTATTCTCTCAGAATTTTCTTGAAATTGCCCATAGAACAATTTCTTCTAGGCCTTGGTAGTCAGGGGGAAACAAAATCTTTTCAACCTCTTTTTGGGGAAGTGTGTATTCATATTTGACTTGGTGGCACTAATGCGTGGGGGAGAAATCACATGGTCATGCATCTGTAATTCGACACCGTCAAATCAAGTTTTTTTTATTTTATTTTTTACTTTTTACCCTAGTACTCCTAGGGTGTCCATGTCCCATTCTCACAAAACCTTCTATGTGGCTTCTGAAAGTTACTAGGCCAAGTCATGTGACCACCACATCCAATCTAATTATGGGAAACAGGAAATGAAGTGTTACTTGTGAACACTTTGTGTAATTCGCACCAAACTTCACATATGTGTTTCCTCCATGATCAAGGAGGGTAGAGTCGAGGAGAAGTCACCAGTCAGCCATCCAATGGGAGATGGGGGTATGGTGCATGCTCAACGTGGAACCAATAATCACTGACTTTGCAGCCCCCGGTGAGAACTAGCAACTGTCCCTAGCAACCAACCAGGCTTAGGTGTTGGTTTTATTTATAGTTTAATGTTACTGTACATCTTTTTTATTGTAGTGTATTTAGTGTATCTTTTTTTTATCCGACCTTGAGCACGTTCTTGAAGAACATGGAAAAAAGCGTTTCACTGTGGTGTAACTGCATGTGACAAATAAAACTTGAAACTTGAAACAACAGTGTCCCTGCTCGCTCGATCGTATCTGGCAGAAGGATTCAGATGCAGTGACAGTCTCGCTTGCTCAACAGACCTTTTTCACGGCAGACATTTTGATGCGCGACAGATGGCTAAACACAGCTGTGACTAATAACATTGATAATGAGTCTGTTCGTTTAAGCGTGGCAGTGAGCCATGCCAATGAGGCAGTATGCTTAATACCAGGACCCTGGCACTGGTACACCTAAATGGAGCGGACCCGATATTAAGGTTATTAGTTACAGCTGTGTTTACCCATCTATGTCAAAATGTCTGCTGTTAAAAAGGTCTATTGTAGGCTACCAAGACGTAGGCTACTATATCAATAGAATACCATAAATAGAAAGTGTTATGTAATTGTCATAATATTCTGAGGAGAACCAAGTCTAACTGTTTTTCTGTTCATTTTTTCCCCTGGGATTGTTGAATCCTCCAAGTTGTTTCATAGGCTTGGGTATACATGGCAAATTCACTGGCTGACTAATTCGTTTTTTTAAATGTTTTATTTATTGGCTCAATATCCTTACATTCCTGTCCTGTTGAGAAAAACCTCTTAAAACGAGTAATAAAATGACTTCCAGCATCCTGTTGATGCTGTGCGACCTGATGCTTGCAGTTTTAACAGTCCACTGACTCCTCCTCCAAACCAGCCAAGGGGAAATGTTCTTATTTGTCAACAATACCCACATCTGTGTCAACTGTGGGCAACGTCATTCGATGTAAATCGAAAATCTTAGTGCATCCTTAAAGATAAAATCAGCACTATG
>OMKL01145110.1:3126-13880 GCA_900302295.1 Parasudis fraserbrunneri | reverse complement strand
CACTCCTACCCCCACCCCTTACTGCCAGACAAACCCGCACAACCGGACAAAGGCCTGTTCAAATACAGCTTACAGTTCCCCCCGTTAAAAAAAAAAAACCCACGGTAAAGCACTTTGATTCTCCGGGATCTCCAACGTGAGGCGGCGTTAAAAGTATTCGAGGAATTTGTAAAATGTTTCATTTCTAGAAGATTTGACACGCAAGCTCCCGAGAAGAAAAAAAAAAGAAAGAAAAAAAGGAAAGGAACCGAGCTCATGGAAATCAGATGGGGCAATATGGACATTCTGCTGCCCACTCCCCAGATCTATAGCAACACAGGGTGTCAGAGGGGCAATATGGATGGGCTGCCCTCTCCCCAGATCTACAGCAGTACAGGGTGTCAGAGGGGCAATATGGATGGGCTGCCCTCTCCCCAGATCTATAGCAGTACAGGGTGTCAGAGGGGCAATATGGACATTCTGCTGCCCACTCCCCAGATCTATAGCAGTACAGGGTGTCAGAGGGGCAATATGGACATTCTGCTGCCCACTCCCCAGATCTATAGCAGTACAGGGTGTCAGAGGGGCAATATGGACGGACTGCCCTCTCCCCAGATCTACAGCAGTACAGGGTGTCAGCTCAAGCTGAGCACTGTAGCCATTATCTCTATGCAATTATCTAGACCAAGGCTAGCTGGATACACAGTACACAGTCTTGTGTCAATCAGACTTACATTGTATGACTGTAAGTTATGGCTTTTCAAAGTTGTTTTAAACTTTTATTTATAGTGCCACCATTTGGCAGATTGGGGTATCATTTGTTGTGAAGTATTGGCATACCAGTATCTGTAATGGTGGCAAGTTTCACATCTGAGTCATGTTGTTAATTTTGTGAATCGCGCCACCATGCCACAACTCTTCCCCATGATGAAGCGAACACTTGAGTCAAGTTATGTGCAAGTCAGACAAAGCTTTCATGAGTAACATGTCACTTCCTGTTCACGACTCAATTTCCAAATTTGTTTGGGTGTGGAAGTCATACGGTTTGGCCTAGCTCTATGGGAAAAAGCGGATTGGAAAAAATTCTAAATGGCAGAAAATCCAATACGGCGGTCCTGGTCCTATTGAAAAAGTTGACAGTATGACCGATTACATAACCAATTACGTAATATGTGTGAGTGCCTCACCAGCACGCCTCTCACATGTCTGAATCGAACTGATCTGTGCACACACCATATACAATGGCGAAACATCGTGCATACTGTTCCCTTTCGTTCAGTTCACTCAATACAACACATAGGTATGGGGTATCACACGCGTGTGTTACCTGCTGAAGAGAACTTCAATCACACCTGAACAGGCCCTGATTGGTCGGAGCCCAGGAGGCACTGCCCCCCTCCATGGCATATAATGCCATGCTCATACCAAGCGGTTCATTCTTTTCGCTTTTCGTTTTTATGGATTGTAATGGAAGAGCTGAGACTTGGATGGGTTAAACCCTATTCTACCTATTCCTTGCTACCTTGCCCCATCAGCTAACAAGGGGGTTCCCCACGTAGCTCCCACGCTGCCTTCAAAAATAGTGTCGTTTTTCTGCTGCTCAAATTGAGAAGATGTATCATTCTGCTGCACAGATGGCTCGTTGTCTCAGTGCCTCTACCATGCTGTTAGCTTACCAAGCGGAGCTACAAGCTGATATGTCAACTGCCCTACAGGCTGGGAACCAAGTACACGATCTTTTGGATGAGATTTGTGCTATCCAGGATGAGGTTTTATGTCTGTCCCGAAGCACGGCCCATTCCGTTGGCGGAACCATGAGCACGGCTGTGGTGGCTCACCGATGCCTGTGCCTAAACCTCTCTGAGATGCCTGACAGGCTGAGACTAAACCTCTCTGAGATGTCTGACAAGCTGAGACTAAACCTCTCTGAGATGTCTGACAAGCTGAGACTAAACCTCTCTGAGATGTCTGACAAGCTGAGACTAAACCTCTCTGAGATGTCTGACAAGCTGAGACTAAACCTCTCTGAGATGTCTGACAAGCTGCAGCTGCATGAAGATGTCTCCCTAAGCAGGCTTTTACAGCCGTTACTTCACGGTGCGAGAAAAGGATGGAGGGCTTTGCCCCCATCTTGGACTGTTAATGTTAACACTTGTTACATTCTGTGTGTCCCCACGATTGATTCACCACCATCTATCAGATAGATCATATTTCCAGATCCAGATCTATCAGGCACAGGAGGTTTCTCAGGTTCGCCTTTCGAAGGGGTGACATACAAGTTTCTAGCTCTGCTGTTCGGCCTATCTCTGGCACCTTTTACCATGCGAGCGTGATACCCCATTCCGATGTGCTGTATATCGTTCCCTTCCTTCAGGGAACGGGGGTTATATACATAACCTAAAGTTTCAGTGTGTGTGCTCAGGTGCACCTACGCAATGGGGGAAAAACAACCCGGGGGCATTTTTAGATCATATCTGGAGGACAACATGCATATCTGTGCATCCACGGTACAGGGCTCCAAAACATAAGGGCTGCCCCCTCTTAGTGGCTTAGTCAATTAATCCATTGGTTTGGTCTCAGTCAACCGAGACCTTTTTAGTAGATGAGTCGATATTCATGCCTTTTTCCACGCTGAATGAATTATTTCATGAAAAATAATAAACACAACAGATTTGTGGATGAAATCAACTAATCGATTAGTCGACAAACTACAAGGACTATTGGTCAACGAAGAACTTCTTTAGTCGAGGCAACAAGCATTTTTGCTTATCACATTCCATGACATATAGCAAAAGAAATCGATGACTAATATTTGTCTCCATCAATGTTAAAATGTGACCTTTTTGGCTGAATAACTGATTTGAATGCCCTAGGCCTTGTTTTGACTATACAACTATCACGTTGGGTTTTTGTAATCAGGAAATGTGTTATTCGGGTTATCATTTCTTTACTACAGCAAATTACTGAAGCAAAAACAATTACCAATATTAGCAACGTGAGGAAGTTTATTCATTTGTAAAAATGTCTCAAATGAATGTGGCCTACCTCTAAGAACTCAGATTTGCGAAGAATATCATTAAATGACCTTTGACATCTCGATACAGAATACCATACCATCCTGCCCTCAGGACAACGCTATTAGTAGTCCCACTATTAAAAGAAAAAAGATGTGAAAAAAAGATGTGAAAAAAAAAGAAAGTACCATTTGATTGATAGCAGAAGACACAATGTTTTGGTTCCTGTATGAATGAAGTGTTGTGCAATACGTGTCATGAATATGTCTTGAGGGTGTACCAAGAACACATGCTGTTAAACAGGCCTGTATTTCCATATATGTTGTTTTCGCAGTGACTGGATTATTTCCCTCAGTTATTTCTTTTTTTACCCGGGCAGGTTATTTTGGGGTCTTGTTCTCATTCTAAAACAAATCTTAGTCTAGGGCGTATAATTAGATTCTGGGAGTACATTAAAGGGAAGGTTCCAAGACTTTTAGATGCCTTTCCTACAAACCTGTTCCATACGCCTATTGATGGCTCACGGCCCCTCTTCGGACATTCAAAAGGTGTTCACATTGGTGCTTCTGTTTCTGAGAAACTGGCTGGATCCTCCTGTTAACATCTGTTAGCAATGCTAACATCAGTGAAACCATTTCTCTCAGCATCATACCGTACGCAAGCCATTCTATTCCCTCCCTCAAACCGCAAGAAAATGCAATATTGTACAACAGTATGTAATCACTGGAGGGACTTAGATGTGATTTTATTTGTTTATATTGTACGGACCCAAAGATTGCCTGGCTTCTTGTTGTCAAACGTGCATGTTCACGTGATACCAGAGTTTAGTTAGCCAGCGTCCTTTATGGTAGGAGGTTATAGTTTCATCATGATGCAATCGCCATGCAATCAAAGGGAGATCGTGGAGATTGTGATGTATTCTTGCACAATCCGTGCTTGATTTCTATTCGTAACCGTTGCTGTTGCCGCTCTGGCACTCCAGATACTGACACTTTCATCTGTGTTTAATATGATCAAATGTTTTTAAACCATTCGTTTTTCTTTGGGGCCTATACTTTAAAGGGTGCAAATGGAGCATTATATTGTTACCAGCTGGTTTGTACTGTTCAGTAATGTGCAAAATAGCCATAGAAAAGCCAAGCAAAAAATATTGTTATACATATGATATTTTGGCCATATCACCCATCCACGACTTTATGTGAAAGGTGGCCCAGCTGATGGAATGCCAGCTACAGACCTAGGTAGGGTTTGGCTTGAACAAAGAGCATTAAGTAAAGGAAGAGGGAAGACTCAATGGGAGGTGATGTCCTCACTGAAAATCAACACCATGTCATCCACGTCATTGAAGGAACTATCAGATGATGCACCTACAATTGTCTGTGGAATAGCAATCAACTGCTTAAATACCAGGAATGTCAATTTCAATATTGCAAATAAAATATTTTCTCATTTTGATGTCAAAACATGCCAAATCGCTAACCTAGCTTACCCTCGTTGTCTGAACGTCATCAAAAAAGGTGAAATGCATCATTGATATGCACCCAAAATATAAAAAGAAATCCTTTAAAAAAAAAAAATTAAAAAAAGATCTGCAAAATGACATTCCGAGTTTAAAATGTCAATACGTTTCTAAGACCCTAAACATTGCAAAACTGCTCCTCAATCAAATAAGCCTCGTGTACTTTTATTGGTAGAAGTAATTTTACGTCCCACTCCATTCATTTCGGAGCCCCCGGGTCTGCATACTTTCCGTGGGGCTGCTGACGGAAGTAGCCGGGGAGACAAATGTCTCGCTTCTTCCAGCCTCTGGCTCCAATCCATGTGCGAGTTTTTTGGCTAATCGTGTTCCCTTCTCGGGAGTTCTTACAAGGGGTATTCCATCAAAATTGACGTTTTAAGGTTGTACGTTTACAAAAATGAGTCATTTCTCTCAAACGAACCAAGATTTTTCTTTTCCCCTCGTTTTATTGGTTTTGAGTTATGGGCGTTTGAGGTGAGGAAAATGCAATCCTATGACAACAACAAATTGCAATGACTGAGATGGTTCGAAGAGTATTTTATCACCGGACACGCTCTCGTACCTAAACATCGACATTCTTCTTCTGTGATTCGAGATGTTTAATATAGGTACGTTAACACGACCGTCCACTGAAATTGTCTTTCGACCGTCTCAGGCAGCGCAACTCGCTGATGTCATGAGACTGAATCTTCCTTACGTTAGGAGCTTACAGAACTCAAAACTCATTCAAACAACAAGAGTTCTTGAGGGTCCAATTTTAGGGAAAAAAATGTCTGTTTCGCGGAATTACGACCTAAAAAGTAAATTCAGGTGGAGCACTCATTTGATGAACAGCAGTTCCTTTACTGAAGGACGCTGTAGACATTCCTGTTGCTATTAGCAAGAGCACAATAGTATGACCCCCCCACCCCCCTTTAGGTTGGCTCCCAAGACTTGAGATTGAAAAAACACTGATGTAGACTTCATGGCTCCATATCCCACCACTGCTGGTCTGATATGGTACAGAAAGGCCGAGGGAAGGATGCTGCCAGTTTCTCCGGAAAAAATCCCCCAAAACAACCCTCTGTGAATATCTTTGGAATGCCCTAAGTGGGTGAGGGGGCTTGATTAGTGAGCGATAGAATTGGTTTCTAAAAATCCCGAGCCTTTACGTTGATAAACCCCCCCTAGCGTGTAACATGGGCTCCTTCAACCTCTTCGTTCAGCCGAGGAAATGTGGCAAAGACACTGGAGTAGGGTTGTCACACGACACCGTCAATTACACCCTCCGAAGGATCACACCATCACCAAGTATTACAATACCACTCGAGAGAGAGTACAGAAAAAACGACTTGATGAATATACGCAATGTTTGGAGGAGTCGTACAGAGGCAAAGAGTTTTGGCACAAACTGTCCAGTTAACCGGCTCTTTCGCAAGTTTGTTTTGGACATTGGATATGTTTTCAGATATTAATTCTACCAATACAAGTTTCTGGGCTGTACTATGGGCCATGAGTTGTGATGCTTCAGAATCTGTGGTGTAGTAAAGAGAGAGAGGGGGGGGGGTCAACAACATGTGTAACTTGGACTAGAAAGGGCCAATCAACACAGCTACTATTTCACCCAAGACCTTCTGAACAATGCAACAGTGTATATATTTTTTTTTATTATGCCCAGAGTTGCGTAGGCCACAAAACTACTCATGGTTGATTTTTCATCGCTACAAATGAACGCCAAGGGGATCAATGAGGAACTGAATGGAGCACAGAATTACAGCAAAGGAAAAAAAAGAGGGAAAAAAACCAAGAAAGAAAAAACATATTCAATAACAGTCTGAGAATGATTTTCTGGAAGAAGAAATGCTTATGTAAGCTAGGTCAGGTATGACTTGTTTATACCTTAACATAAACAAAGGTCATTTCAGCCACAGAAGCCACAATAGTCTCACAGGTAGCCCAGCACTAGGTAATTATGAAAAGTAGGCCTATGAGAAGTGTGTGTGTGTGTGTGTGTGTGTGTGTGTGTCTGGCTGTTGGTGTTGTGGAAAATCATCTTCTTCTATTTTTTCTTTGAGTCAGTGTTGGCAAGTATGCACCAATCTTTCCAAAGGGCCAGCTTGTAACCAGATCACACATTGGTGCAGTAAGACCAAAGACAGCTTCAAATACAGTATTTGTACCGGTAAGCCTAAATCCAATATATATATATATATAATATAATAATATATTTTTTTTAATATTCATATGGTGTGTTGAACGGGAGTCCATAAAACGGTCATTTTGGCTGAGCTTTCATTGTAGTTTGAGTAGTTTAGCTGAAAACCATTTTTCAAAGCTACGGCGTTAAGACTCCGCTGTCTGCCAATCATAACGCGGCTCAACGAGCACATGTGTGTGTGTGTGTGTGGCGATCATGCTCAGATATCTGGCCCCGACAAAAAAGACGAGGGACACACTGTGTCGTAGATGCCGAGCGCTTTACACAAAGCGCGTTTCCTGTGAGCCGCCACTAGGGGCAGAGCGGCTAACTGTGAGTGAGTTACCGGATGAGTGAGTTGGTGACATCACCAGTCATGGTGACGCTGCCTCGCATCTAAAAGCAGGCCCCCCGGCATCCATTCGATTCCATGTGTAAATCCAGTCAAAGGAATTGCACGTGTGTGTGTGTGTGTGTGTGTGTGTGTGTGTGTGTGGGTTACATCTATGCTTTTTAGATGTGAAGCGCGTCTATATGACCGGCGATGTCACTACCTCACTCATTCAGTAACTCAGTGACTCAAAACATGGAGAGCCGCTCTGCCCCCTAGTGGGGGGTTAACGGGAAATGCGTTTCGCATTTATGACACCGCGTCCTCGTTCGTACAAAATATAAGATGTACAGAGCGGGCTTGGGCTACGTTGTGTGTACCATCTGCCCTCAGAAAGGGAATTTAAAAAAAAGCGTTTGCTTTCAAAGGGGGTTGTGAACCAAACTACGCAAATTACAGATGAAAAATCAACAGACGAAAAAGTGCCCATCGCACGCTACAGGCCCGCTGTTGTGAGCGGATTAGAACCGTGGCACAGAAACTCTCTCTGATGTGTGTGCGCCACTCTCCACTCGGCAAGTTGACAGTCTTGAGCGAAGTGTATGCCAGCACATCAGTTACCCGCACTCATATTAAGAAGCGCATATGGTTGCGCGAGTGCCGGCGTGCTAGCATGACAACCCTACTTGTAGCCTACCGGCGTATCTTAGCTTGCGGTATGGGAGTACGGGAGGGTTATCTCGCTCGCTAGGTGACCGTTTTGCCACTCAGCTAGTATGGGTCTGGCATCGGCTATTCGTGGTTTTCGCGTGACGTCGCGTCCTTACAGGGACGCCCACCTGGAGGGCAGAAAAAGGCTCTCTTCCGCTGCCCACCAGTTATTTTGACCAGGTTTGTTTAGCACAAAATGCAGGAGAGTTGTTGTTCAATCAGATGCATTTATGGGTTTGGGTTAGTGACACTATGTTGGAACGGTGTTTTGCCCTCCAGGTCTCCGCAGCAGTCACGTGACTGAAAACTATGAATACACTGAAGTAGTCAATTATGTAACCTTAGACTGTAGTAAACTAAGGAGCACCTTTGGCTACATCCATTGAACCATACCCCTGTAATGACACTGTAGTGTGACATATAGGTTATACCTACTAATGACAAAAGATTTTTTTTTTTTTTTTTTTTTTTAGATGTGCAGCACGTTCATGAAACTAACTTTGATTGAACGGCCCTCAGTGGCTGAGGGATTCTGAATTTCACCAGCTGGTCTCATTTCTAGCCGAAGTCATTTTTAGAATAGGCCTACCAGTCATTGTAGATAAGCTGGTTTACCTGTCGGGAGAGTTGACAGACTTACTGGCCACAACACACACAAAAAAAACAGCATTCGGCTGTTAGCTGGCTTTAGTTTCAAGCCCTGGATGCAGCTACTGTATTTCTACCAATAACATGTTAGGTAGGCTGTAGCACACTTATGGACCACTGAAAGTAGGCCTAGGCCTTAGTTCAGGACAAGAGGCTTGGCCTTCAGAATAAGGTCACCAGACAAGAGGCCAAGGGGCACTAATAACCAAAAGACCTTTTTCACAGCAGACATTTGACGTGTCACATGGGTCAACACAGCTGTGACTAACATATAATAATGGGTCCGTTCAGTTTAGGTGTGCCAGTGAGGCATGCCACTGAGCCTGCATGCACCAATACCAGTGCCTTGGCATGACTGGCACACATTGGAACAAATATTAAGGTTATTACAGCTGTGTTTAACCAACTACAATTCTCAAAATGTCTGCTGTGAAAAATGTCTATTGTACGTGTACACCCGTAAAACTTAACGTCATTGCCAAAGTGGCAGTCATCATCACTTATCACTCACCGACTCTGAAGCCTGGTCCCGTTAGAGTATCCGCCGACTGTCCGTTCTCGCCTATCAGCGTGGTATTGTTGCCTTGTTCGCAGGTGTCCTGACACTGTCCCCTCAAGCAGATCCTTTTGCAGATCAGGGGAGCGATGACCACTTTGAAGCTCCGCTCCCGCGTGATCGATGCGCGCTCCGCGCACCAGGCGCACCTCTGAGCGCACAAGCAGATGACAAGCAGATGAGAAATCAGAGACAGAGACAGAGGCATCCTGGCATCCTTCACGTTTGTCCACAAGAAGAAGGGGACATTCACGGGGGCAAATCAAGGGTTCGGGTCAAACCAAACCACTCGGTTGACGGCCTTATTATTCCTTCGGTCGGATACTGAAAACAACTGACAAATGCAACCGACCGATTTTGAAATCTCATACAGCGGAGAAAAAAAGGGAGTAAACTCCAGTGAATACTTCCTACCTCTTTTCCTTAAGAAAACAAAATCTTACTTCCCCGGTGTACGAAACCTATCCATCCCGAAAAGCAAATAGTTAGGCATCTTTATACCTGTGCCAAATCATATACTGGGGAGGGGGGGATAAGTAATTCCAAAGTTGTCGAACTCCTCCGTTTGCTTTTGTCGGCCTTCTTTCTCCGCTGCTTTGAGAGTTGGAGTGTGCGTATCTGGGGTTTAGGAAAGTGAAGAGGAGGAGAGGAGGAGGAGAGTGGGGGAGAGCCAATCCTCTCCGGGGAGGGTTGGCTGCGGGCCAGGCAGTGAAGGAGCTAAGCTGAAAGTGGTTTCGTTGTTGGCTATTTCTCCCCTAACACCCCCCTAATTCCCCCCATACACAGGGCTGGGAAGTAACATAGTTCAATGAGCAGTAATGGACTACATCCAGAGGGATTACAGACAGCTAGTCTGATTACAGAGCAACAGCAGTCCGTTAGAATTACATATAGTTTTGAAAATAAATAAATAAAAAAACGAAAGTAAACAATGGCTTATAATAGTTGATTAGCCTACCTGTTGGATTACTTGAAAACGTGTTTGAAGGTAGGCATATTTAGATTGTGAGATAATATATACTATCTGGAAATGATGTTATTAGTGGGAGTAGAAAAAAAATCAAAGCTACCCAAATGACAGTGTACTACAGTATTATAGTGAACTACACTACTGATTTCAACAACAAGCAGGTAGTCAATGAGTTACATTTTCAAAGTATTCTTCTCGACCCTATCTCCATGCAGCAAACTAGACATGTGGTGTCGGTGGCTGACAGCGGGTTTATCCCCGAATTCTCAATCCACCTTTTGTGACCATGCCCCTAATTCGAGCCATTGAGGAGTAGTTAATGTTTTTAGTTTTATGAAATTACTGCCACCATGAGGCCAGATGACTCAGAACTTCACATGCCTCCTTGCTATGGTAAGGCAATTATATTTGTCAAGTTTGGTGGACAACGGATCAGGAGATACACTAATTTGAGTACTGAACGTTTGGCCTGATGGTGGCACTAGAGGAAAGGTGATGGGGTCACCAAAATCAATAGGCTTCTTCCTCTAGGGGTCAAGAATTTGCAGCGCAAATTTGAAAAGATTTGAATGAAAGGTATTCGAGATACACTAATTCTAAAATGGAAAGTTTGGCCTGATGGTGGCACTAGCGGAAAGGTCATGGGGTCACAAAAATCAATAGCTCATCTTATAGTCATGAATGTGCACCATCAATTTGAAAAGATTCAAATGAAAGCTATTCGAGATACATTCATTAGAGTATTGAACATTTGGCCTTATGGTGGCGCTAGAGGAAAGGTCATGGGGTCACCAAAATCAATAGAGTTCATCCTATAGCTATCATGAATGGGCACAAAATATTAGAATAA
>OMKL01145105.1:0-18158 GCA_900302295.1 Parasudis fraserbrunneri | reverse complement strand
ACACACACACACACACACACACACACACACACGATATCCCTTCAATGTCTGAGGATAGGCATGTTACTAACATTGTTATGAACAACTGGTATCGGCTGACATGGGTAGGGAAAATCTGACATCGGTATCGGTTTATTATTAGTGAAATTGGGACACCACCCAAACGATTAGCTACATAATCACAGAAACAATGACTATTTTCTCCGGTAAATTGATAATACCTTGTTCCACACAGACCTGTTGGTGGAATAAGAGTTATTAACTAGAAAATAAGCTCAATTTGGAGAGCGGAGGGGAACCCTTACCGTCGGTTGTGTAGCCATTCCACCACAGAATCAAGTGAGGGCAAGGTTCGACAACATCATGTAACTGCCTTGGTGAAGCTGTCTTAATCCTAGCGCTAAATCTGCAGACATACATCTGCCAGGATGGTGGATTACTGGGGGCATAGGTCAGTCGATTAAGATCGTTTGAACCACTGGGGCAGTTGCACTGTGTGTAAACTTGAGAGGTGGTGCTGATGCACATTGCAGATTAGGAATGAGAAGTGGCGATATGGTGTAGCTTTTGTTCGCCAATGTGTCCCATTATTTAGTTTTGAATGACGGAGGGAAGAGTCTATCCATCTACCCACATCGTCCTGCTTTGAGACCAGACTTGAGTAATGTTAATGTTGCTTGAGATCGTGTGGAGGAGTGACAACTAGACGGGGTTAATCGGTGTTCCGAGTGTGTGGCTGAGGTTCACATCACCATTACATTAGCTAACGTTACATACTCCAGATTTGCTGACTCTAACGTTATTTTAACATAGCCGATTTACCTGTGGAAGCGGTGGGAGATCCCTCCGTCGCATGCTCTGTGAAGTTTAAATAAAACTTTAAAAGATTATAATAAACGCTGGCTATCGTGCATTGAGTAAACAATCAATTAGAATTCGTGTGCTCTCAACGTGAATATTGTTTGCTTACCTTTGAGTCTTCCATGGCCCACAAAAAGTTCCCCCAACAATAAGCTTATAAATAGACTATAATAAGCCAATAAAGCAGGCTCACTGCCCAGGTTATTAGACCACGGCTAACATAAAAAATGGTAAATAGCTAGATAGCCAAAACGTTTGATAATGCCAGTTGCCATGCTGTTTGCTATCATGTGTTGTTGATGTAGCAACCTTGTGTTCCGCTCCTGTGGCAAACGAGCAGCGGGATAGTTTGGACTTCCGGTCACCATATTTCAAAATAAAAGCTACAATTGACCCTCGATAAAATACACAAACTGAAGTGATATCACACAAATGGAATATACATACCCTTGGAAAAGAGTTTGTCGCCTTTTGATGAATATCCTTTGATATTCTAGTGCTGAAGAATTGTACTCTCAGACTATATTAAGCTTGTTCCCATCACTCAGGAGGATATTCAAAGAATTAAAAGAAAATTAATTGAGGTGCTAAAAGCAAAAAGCTGTTTGCTAGAAATTCTTGCTAGCCTTCAAAGCCACCCATCTTACACTGAAAGTGCCACTTGAGGGCCAGCAAGAATATCGAGGTCACTGCTTTAGTTTAGATGAGAGTGGGCTGTTAAAGTGGAGATATGGCTGTGTATTTTGGCATATGTTTCATGCAGCCACTAGCTAGACCTGTACAGTGTCCAATATGTTATGTGTGCTTGATATTGGCTACTAGACAGTCTAATCTACACAGCCTAGCCTAAAATTGTTAATGTAATGGTATTTTTCAACATTATTTAAGCATCAAACATGAATCTATTTCTTTGTTGGTTTTGATGATTAAACAAGCGCAAATCCGCAATAGCTGCGACCAATATTTTCGACGATCATCATGATATTCTGTAGATATGTCCAGTGAAGGGGTATGATCATGTGGACAAAACCATTTAAAAATCGCTTGTAGGGGGGCACAATAGTGCCAAAAAATGGGTACTAAAACAGCCTTTCTATTTATGAACATTTGCAAAACGATGCACAAAGGTCCAGTCCTATGTCAAACTAGGCATCCTCAAATATGGGGCCAACAGTCCTGATAGTGGTGCTATAGCAACAGCCTAAATCTTCAAATCTTTGAAAATTCATTAAAAATCAATAGTATGTGCTAGAGGTCTTATGTTGTCATGTTTAATCAACTATTTGTCATGGCTTTGAGCCAGGTCATGACAAAATGGGGGCCCATTCTTAGGCTACAATCACTTTTGTGGTAATTGTTGATATGACTCACTGGATTAGTCTCTGGTTTTGAATTATGCCGGAGTTGTTGCTCATCTTATTTGTTTAGAGTGTATTTTCACAGTGTATTTCCTTGGTGCAAAGCCATGTCTAAAGGATGCTTGGGGTTAGTAATATTACCCCCAGAAGGTTTTAGTAGCTTGTCTTCTTTTGGAGACTTGTTATTTTGTTTTGGCTTGTTATTAGGGGTCCAAGCATCGGCAGTGCTGAGATACTACTTATATAGTATATAGTCTTTATACTGATTTAACTTCAATACATTTTTGTTCCTGAAGATGCGTCTAATCGACTGTGATGTGAAAACATTTATTTTGAAAAATCATGACCAGAAGTCCAAACGATTCTACTGCTTGCTGGGAAACGCGTACCATTTTGGCTCCAACAGCAGGCTTACCCCATACACGTATAGCTGTATTCGGTTCCAAAATGGCATTTCGAGATCTACAGTTTCCTGTACTTCGGTTGCTAGGAGGCGGAGAACGCCTCGACCATAGAAATAAAACGCACAGATAGTTTGCCCCCTCTATGCTCCAGAATGGAATTCTTTGCGTCTGCACCATAGTGCTATAATCAAAAAGGCTCTATAACATCTAATTCTATGTTCGGCCCTCACAAACTGTTCTATGCATTTCATTTCTGTAATGGATAAGCTTCGTTGGGGGGAACAAGCACGGAATGGGACGTGGGACGGATGTGCAGTTCCGAGTCAACGCAGGTTTTTGTTAAATGACCCCTAGTGTAATCTTGCTAACACAGTTGATTTATTTTATAGAAGTATATTTTCACTTTTAATTTAACCGAAAATCGATTACAATGGCGAGAGAGTGCACTCAAGAGGCGATCCTACAGTTTCTAACGGAGAGAGGGGGGAAAGTGAAAAACACGGATTTAATTAGCCATTTTAAGCCCATATTCCCAGACGAACAGGAAAGGAAAGCAGTCATCAGGGAGAAATTCAAAAACTACGTTGACAACATCGCATTCGTAAAGATGGAGAATGGAGTTAAATTTGTTTGTGTGAGGAAAAAGTATCGATATTCAATAAAGGGCGTTGCGAAAGAACGCGGGTACATTGGCAACGGGACAAGCAGGGCAGGTACAGTAGTCTCAGAGGAACACGGGAGAATTAGCTCCGGTGTCGACCAAAGCGAATCGATGAGTGCAGGCCGAACAGAGATCGTTCAAGTTAACAACGAAACGGGAATGGGTCCTCCACCACCACCACGTTCTAATGCCGGAGAGGTGCTCACTTCAGAAACCGCTGCATGCGGTGAGGCTCAACAAAAAATATTACCTGCTGTCTCAAGTTACGGAAATGACAGCGTCAGCCAGGTGAGAGAGTCGCTTGTTTCCTCGGGGTCCATTTTTGCTGACAAAACCGAGGATATAATCAATTGTCCTAAGTTTGAATGCATAGGTCAAAAAGTTCTAGACAACACAAGTGATTTCGACATGGGAAACATACTGGGTGTCAAAAGTGAGAAGAATAAATCGAGGGAAAGCAGCATTCTGAGGACGAATGACCCAGTGCCTGACATTCCACGAATTTCTGTGATTGAAGCCTCTCCTCTACCAGCAGCTGAAGATGGATCAATGTTCACCCTACCCGCATGTCAAACCCCAGGACAGGTAGACTCATGCGTTAGACTAAGTCCCGAAGACTCCGTTGACAGACACATTGAGAGCGAGCCTGTCTTGTTAGGCGTGTCACATGGGAGCTGTGAAGCCAACCAGGGCAATGAAAATGAGGTGGACCAGCGCCTAACCTCACGGCGCAGTTCACTGTCCAGTGACTTATCGGATGAAGGAGCAGACGAAGGGCAGTTTGATTCACGCAGTTTATCTGAGAGCGAGGGCAACAGCACACCGAGAGAAAGCCGTAAAATCTTCATCGAGCACATGATGAATACCTCGCCCCAGGTGCGGCGCAGTATGGTGTTGAGAAACTCCATTTACCTGTCCAGGCACAGTGACGCGGCGAGAGGCGACAGCGACACGACCTCGTTGGCGTCTTCCAACGCCGACGAGGACCGGGCCATCGTCTCCCTGGACCCGTTGGAACACCAGTGGATGATGTGCGCCTCCGACGGGGAGTGGGCCAGCCTACACCACCTCCTGTCCTGCGAGCCCAGTCTGATTTTGAAGAAGGATTTCATCACGGGCTTCACCTGTCTCCACTGGGCCGCCAAGCAAGGCAAGCCGGAACTTCTGGCGTTGATCGTTAATTTCGGCAAACAGCACGGCGTGCCCGTCAACATCAACACCCGATCCAGCGCCGGCTACACGCCACTCCACTTGGCTGCCATGCACGACCATGTGGACGTCGTGAAGCTGCTGGTGGGCGCCTACGACGCCGACGTGGAAGTCAGAGACTACAACGGGAAGAAGGCCTCTCAGTATCTCGCGAACAGCGCGACCGTGGACCTACGAGACATCGTCGGGGCGTGCGAGGACTCGGACTCCGAGAGCGCGGACGCAGGGGACGGGGGCCGCTGGAGATTCTCAAGGGTCCTCCATTCAAACCTGAAGCCCCGCAAACTTCTCCACGCCCCCGACGAGCAGGACTCGGTCGACGGGGCGGGCCATCCGAGGCAGCGAGTCGTCCGGAGGAAGTCGTCCCTCGGCAAGATGAAGCCCAGGCTTCAGAAGATCCGCCTTCGGACGTCGCAGATCGTTCACAGCACGACGTTCAGCGAGACGGAGGCGCTCGAGGGGCATTTGAAACCGAAAGGCTCGTTTAAATCCAGACCCATGTCGAGTCTTTTTGGTTGAGGTACAAAACGAAAAGAGGAACTATGTGACTGAAATGACACAATGTGATGTTTTGTTACAGGTGATGTATTGCTAGCATCCTAGACGGCCTCTGTATTACTGACTCGTATGACTGAGCCAAAATGTGCTCCTGTGATGACATCAGTATTATGCACCTTAGATGAGGTCTGATGTCTAGAAGATATGGCCATCTAGAATCCAAGTCTTGTCTTTTGTAACTGTTCAAATTAGGATTATTCCGTTCTGACAGTCGCAAGCCTCTTACATTGTAAAAGCAAGCTTTCAATGTCTTATTTTACGCCTCAACTTAAAGTAATAATCTCGAACATTTGTATACATACATTTCTATTTTGCCACATTCTGTCACCAATTGATGTAACACAATATTGATTCTACCTATACCCACTTCATGAATGCTTTTACATTTGCTGTTCTAAACACTTGTGTCTGGTAGGCTGTTCCTGGGAAAACGTCTGGCATACAGGAAGTGATGTGTTTTATGTCACCAGCAACAACAGTGGTTTGCGTGGAATGAATAGAAGACTAATTCAGTAGTTAGCATGAACTTTCAAGATGGAAAGCAAGTCAATACAGTGGAAAAAACACACCACAGCAATGATCACTTATCACCAATAGATGTCGCCAAAACAACCAAAAATGAAGGTTACCACTTCAACCCGCGTTATAGGCACGGCAGCAGAAGACGAGGATAGGCCTAATCATGCCTGTTAAATATTCTGGGCTTGGCTTGTCCACAGTTCATCAGATGTTTCCTGGCCTAAACGGTCCAAATTTGTATGGCAACGTTTGTGCTTGTCGATCGGCCAACCTGCCTGTACTCATCCATGCAGTGGATCGGTGGCTGATGATAAAAGCCTCTTTTGTCTTTAATCCGGATCACTGTAGTGAGATTTCTGTGTTGCAAGCTTGCTGCCTGGGGCCAAGTAGCCCGTGTGACATTCGGCGCTCTGAGGTATCCACGTAAACCTGGCACAAATTCTTCAATAGATTCAACATGCTGCCTCCAGTCATTTGTTTAAAACAGGTTTTACCAGAAGGTTCTAGCGAGAGGCCTTGTTTGGACAGGTTGATTCGTATAATCCAAAAATAGATTCGTCACTTTTTCTGTAAACCGTTTCAGCTGATCATCCTATGTTATCAAGGGTACTTTTAATAGCCTATGTTCAGATGGTTTTGATTTGATATATTGTTGGTGCCGATTTGTGTTTCCATGTAAAGCAGCAAGTATTTCCTTATTATCATGGTACACAATCAAATACACTGCGCCCTCAGGTGTATTTTTTTGCAAGAAAAGTTTGTGACGTTCTTTACAAAGGGATGTACACTAACCATATCATCCATCAATAATAATAATATGTGTGGTGTGTCTGTGTACTGAAAAGTAGGGGATCTGGGGCACTGTTGCATGCACCTTCAAGGTCAAATCTCAAATAGAAGGATAGCAAACTGTTACTTTGGTCATTTGCACTTTTCTTTCATATATATATTTACTATGCACTTTTTATTTGTACATCTGACTATTGTGTAACATGTTGACAAAGGGCTATAACAGTAGGCTTTCGTTTAAATATGGTCTTAACAAGTCAGCTGAATAGTTAAAAAAAAAAAAAAAGTTCCTGGTAAGGTATATGTATTCTTACTATTGCTTTCATGTTGCAGCTCAGCCCATTTGTTTTGAATGTGACTGGATTGGAGAGGGTAGTAATCATTCTATTTTTAATTGATAAGGCATATTTTCTTTGTAACAGAAATACACCCTAAGTCGTGCGTAAAGAAAATTGTAAATGTCAATTCCTAATGCCAGAGATTGTTGCAGCGGTTCATTTTAGCATAATGGTATACGCTTCTGTGGGTAATTCTTTTTTGTATGTCTGCATATCTCCGAATCATCATAAAATGTGCCTAATCTTATTATTATCGCTAATACGACGAGTTACTATTTTACCATGTTTCTATCCATTGGATCCTTAGCCAATTGTTTACGTTGTTTGCTCAGTCTTGAACTACTTTGGTACAAACTAACTCTAGCTCTGTAAGACTAGTTCTTGAAATGTTTACACATTATAATCTGTTACATAGTATGTTGAGCTGCAATTTGTAAACTTAAAGGGCTGGAACCTGAAAAGAATACAGTCGTATATATTATTTACATGGGTACTGAAACTATACAACAGTAATGGTGCTTGTAAGATGTGGCTTATGCAAAGATTGTCTTAACAGACTTCAATCTGATAAATAAAGCCATTGCTCTCGTCTGACTTCTTTCAGTCTTGTCATTTGTGAATGTACCTTTATTGTACGTTATGACATCAATATTCATCTTAACCTTAATAGACCATGATGCATTGACGAGTACGATTGTATTACCCTAAGTGTTATGCACACTCCAGCAGCGTGCTATCTACGTCTACCATATCATACTGTAAACTGGGTCCTTGAGCAAGTCATCTGTGACAGCTCCCACAAATTAACAGTGGGTACAGGGAACCATGAGTGTACTACATCATAGTAGTTAATAGTATGCTATATAGTCCGGCCCAGGTATTTCCTTTCAAGGCATGATCATTTCCTGGATATCTGAATGATTTTTACATACATGCCAGAGTGGATGTGTCATGTCGGGACGATGGATAGATTTAAGTGAAAAGCCTAATTTTATGTCCTCAAAATAGTTTCAGTGGTCGAACCTTCGATCCTTCCTGTGCCTCTGATGTATTCACAATCAACTGTTGGCGACGGCTTTGATGATTAAAGGATTCATAGTTTGAGTTTAATGCTAAAAAAAAAAAACGTCTCATAGCCTGAATCACAATGATTGACAGAATGGATTGCAACAATACCACTTTCCTCCGGTTTTGTTATCTGGGTCTCGCGCAAGGTCATTCAACAAATGACGTAAACGGTATTTTCCATGCCGACAGAAAAACGTTTCACTTCTAAGCTACAGTGTCTCCATGCTGATATGTACACAGCCTGGTGTTAGTTCAACAAGAGTGGCATTTGTGCCAGACAGGCTAGGGCATTTGCTATGGTAAAAAAAAAGCATGCAACGCTTGTGTCTTAAAGGGATAGTTCTGATGTTTGAAACCTAGCCTTATTTGCTACTTACAAATGATGTTGTTGATCGATAGAGTCCTTTCTCAACACAATCCATGCTGTTCCTCATACTAGTTCCGGCCAGTTAGCCACAAACCAATGCAAAGTCAATGGGGTCACGCTCCTGTCTGTACAAATTGACTTTGGACAACTGAAATGTACTTTGTGTGCTCTGTGGAGTAGATTTCAGTTGTGTTCTTCAGTCAGCTTGTACAGACAGGTATTTGGGCTTAATTGTCTCAGGGGCAACAAACACTCCGTCACATTTGGTTTGACAAATTGACGTTCAGATCTCTAGGCTTGATTTACCATCAGAATACCTCTCTGCACTTACTGAAGTTAAAAGTCCCAGTCCAGATTATTTTTCACTGTATTGATGTGGGGTAAATTCACATACGTTCTTGAACACTTTGAGCTATAGATGAAAAAAAAATGTTTTCTTTCATTGTCAAGTAGGATGATATATCAGTTTGTTCAACTTTTAATGGTTATAAACATCACCAATGTAAACAAACACTTGACAGCTACAAAATGAGGCTATAATACAACTAGAAAGTGGAAACATGTCTCTCTCCCTTTTTGGTGGTGGGCTACCCATTTGTTTACGTTTGGATCACAGATCAGGCCTTTAATGAGGAAATTGGTCTCACTGAGAAGTGCTTCCTTTCCTTTTTTCCCCACATAAGTAGCCTATATGGAGGGTGTGGTGATTAAGGTGATTCTCAGTAACTTTCAAAATTCAATTCTTCCTCTATACTTGACTATTCAGAAATTCTACCATATAGGCTACACCCTAAAATACAATCGACATGTATGCAAGGGACCGTGTATTTGATATTACCCTTTCATACAACCAAAGATGAAGTCTGAGTAACAGGATCCTGAACGATGGCTCTGTCGAGGCAAGAATTCTATTCGTAGTGTTCTCGTGATGTGTTTACCACACAATATGATGCAACACCACAGCTCATTGGCCACGGTTGTCATTTAATGATAATCATCTCCTCGCTGACCCGGTCGCTGTTACGATCAGCTGTTGTTAGCAACCAAGGGCCAACAAGTAAAAAAACAAACAAAAAAACGGTAGCCTCATCTTAATTAATAAGATGTTGTAAAGGAGAGAGTCCACTAGATGGCCCTATAGGTCAAGGATAAAAACGTTTCATTTTAGGCCTCTTCTGAGTCATCAGGACTGGGTCATATGAGGATACTCCCCGGGGAAAGGAGAATGATTGTTATGTACCACAACACCCCATGATTATTGTTCATGATCTATGTTAGCCTTGTGAATAAATGTTTGCCTCTGTGCCATAAATTCTCCTTTGGGGCTGTAGATTCCAGGTGGCCCGGCCTTCACATTGTCAACGATGCCTCAACATTGGGTTGAATGATAGTTACTCAATCCCAGCCTGAAATAGGATGGACGCTGAAGGTCAGCAGGGATTCCTCACAGTGGGATCAATTGTTCGTCGGCGTTTCACTGCACTCAAACCTGGAAATTGCTTCGGTAAGCCCCTCCGTGTATTTGAACGATAAAGCCAATGTTCTGAAGATGTCCGTGAGACGATTTGTCACATCTTTACATCATCTGAAGAGATTAACCCTGCAAATGAAGACATGTTCAAGGCCATTTCGAATTTTTCCGGTCATCCCATGTATTGACAGTTGTCAAAGTACCCATGAAGTACTCAACCTCTGCTGTCTTTAACTATGAATACAACAACACTTCAATTTACCATTTGTAGATGATTAATATATATATATATATATACACACACGCACACACACATACACACACACACACACATATATGTACAGTATATATATACCGTATATGTATAGCCAGCTTGATTTGACATGTAATAATTCTCCAGGCTTGGAAAGTTCTGGCTGGTCCAGACAGACACATAAAACATTGATATGTCAAATCCTATTTTCCTGTCTGGAGGGGCTGCCTTGAAATATTCACTGGGGCACATTCAATCCAGTTGAGAAAAGCAAAGATTTGTTTGAACTATTTCTCAAGATCATGCTTTGCAGACTAGACGTCTTATTTAACAAAACATTTTTCACTCAGTGCATCTTTTCTAAATCTGCATCTATTGTTTCATTTCGTAAATTATCCAACCGAGGATTGTGGAACAAAACAGCAATTCATTCATCTGTAAAATATATTAAATAATGCATATTGATATCACATATACCGGTACATAAGGTAGTTACCAGTTTTATTCTGTATGAATATGTTTGTACAGTAGTAGTGAGTAGTAAATAATAGTGTTGATATGTATGTTTGCTGTTGCTGCATGATGAAAAAAAGAAAAGAAAAAAAAGCCTGGGATGTATTCATCTACTATGCTAGTGGTTCACAATGTGGGGCCCTGAGACCCCCAGGGGTCCTTGAGGGGGTTCCAGGGGGTCCCCCAAAGAAGAGTGAATAGTTTAATTTCACTATTTCATTAGAAGCTAGCCCAACAAGAGAATAATATAGAAATGACTATTCTGATCGCAGGTTTCACTCTCTCCACTGTTATTTCACCACATACAGTATAAATACTGTGGACTTAAATCATATCTAACAACAGAAATCCTCTCAGATACAAGTCCCTGATACAAAACCCTATCATACGGGTGTGTGCGTTCTAATGTGTGTCAATTTCAGGGTCCTTGGCTTGAAATAGGCTGAGAACCACTGTGCTATGCTACGCTAACAGCCAGCATTCCTCATTACCATGCGTTTCATGGAGACCTGGATGAATAAGTAATTGAGAAGCCTAGATTTCAGATATTTGAAGAAAACCCGCATCTTGTTTTTGCTAGAGTATTCAGTTTGATGCCGTTTAAGGTGTCTTTTGAGTTAAATCCAACACACCTCTTGCGCACACAAAAAAAGATTCCTTCCCCCGGGTTTTATTTCACGCTACTTTGCGAGGAAAGTGACCAGATGCTTTCATGGGACATTAAGAGAATTGAGAATTCCCACGTGTTTTTCCATAGCCTCGGAAAGTTGACTTAAAGCTGCAAGGACTATTTTCTGACAGTATATTTAACATTTTCAAAACTTCCTGTGACCACCTGTCATCAGAAGGTCTCATTGAGTCATGGTGTCCTACTCGAACAAGCCACGCGACTAGGGGCCAGTTTGTTGTTATTCCATCATTTCTTTTCTTTGTTGACAAACCCCACCTATTTTATGAACCTGTGCGTTTAAAGTGTTGTTTTTTTTTTTCAGCGAATCTCTTAATGACATAAATATTGTTATATAATAGTGCTGTCTGAACAGTATTGTGTTTGTAGGTTAAGTACCAGCAAATGCCCAAGAGAAAGTTGTATATTGTAGTTGACATTTTGTAATCCATGCACAAAAACGATATTGAATTGTTTATAGTGGCGACTCGTGGTCCCCTAGTGGTCAGAAGCTGTCCTGCAAAGAAACAGGCGAGGGAAATGTGGGACACAGCTTTAAAGGGGAACTACACCCAATTAAAAAAAGGAAAAGCATCACTATATCCAATACACTTAACCTGGGAAAACCTCACTATATCTAATACACTTAACCTGGGAAAGCCTCACTTACTATATCTAATACACGTAACCTGGGAAAGCCTAACTTACCATATCTAATACACTTAACCTGGAAAAGCCTCACTTACTGTAGGGAACCTTATGTTTCAATGAATCAATCAATCAAACCAGAGCATCAAAATAAAAATGGAGTAACATGACATGGCATTTCATGTATTATGATGAAATAGAGCTACTGCAGTTCATGATTAATGACTGGAGCCTGGAACTTAATATGAGTTGGCAATTTGTTTATTAATGATTTACATGTTCTTGTCATAAGCAGAACATCCTCATCAATGCATCATCAAAGGTGAACATAATCAACTTATATATAGACATACATGAATCAATTTGAAAACAAACCATATGGCACTATCAATCAAGATACATTGGGGAAAGGAACATTGTTCACAGTGATTGTGGTAAACAATATAATTGCAATATGATCAACAATAAAGTTTCTAGTACAATTTCCTACTGAAATACTCGCATCTTACAAGGTAGTATTGACACTACCATACCAATACTACCTTACTATTACCTTAATAATAGGATGTACATGGTTTTCAGACACGTCAAGACGTTTACATGAGCGTTTTGAATGCCAATACTTGAACACAAAGCATGACAATATCTTGTGGCTATTTATTCAGTCACACATCCCTAACAGTTACTGGATGGTCAGAGGCAAATTGAGATACATCAGAGGATTGTCCAAAATGTAGTTAATGGTGATGCCATAAAACATTTTAACAGATTTTTCTCACATTCAGCTAATTACTGAAAGATAGCTCTCAAGTCTCTCCTTCGTACATAAATGATACATTTTGCCCTCCGTCACACAGATCCTTAAAGGTAGAGTCTGTAATGCGGTCAAACAGCGACCTCTAGGCAAAAGAGCCCTGCTTGGTATAGTGCTTTATTTACATATTTTGTTTTGCTCTGATGTGTGGGTTGGAGTTGAGTGGGGATGGGGGAGGGAAAAAAAAAAAGAAGAGTAAAAACTGATAGATTATTATTGGGGGTGGAGGGGGAGGGGGGAGTCAACCATCTTGAGATATTAAGAATTAGTCTGAAATCAGGCACTGTTGAGGCATATACACATGAATGTTTATGATTTGCTCACATTGTCCATAAATAGCTGCTCCAAATGACAATAGACAGAACGTCAGAACTGCTTGGTAGGATACCAAACCCTCCAACTCTCTCAGCATATATAGTGTTTACTATAGTGTTTAAAAGAGCAGTGAGTGAGTGAGTGAGTGAGTGAGTGAGTGAGTGAGTGAGTGAGTGTGTGTGTGAGTGTGTGTGTGTGTGTGTGTGTGTCTCAGCATGGGGCTCAGTTCACTTTCAACTGAGGAAGTGCATTTTTTTGGTCAGACCTCATCTTTTGAAAAACTTGCAGCTTGAGAAGATGTCCTATCCAACATATGAGCAAATGATTGAGAACGAATGCCATAAATGCTCCGTCACTGGCCTACTAACTGTCATTTCTATTTACAATTTAAATCACTGTGGTGTGTGTGTGTGTGTGTGTGTGTGCGCGCACGCGCTGCCTTTGAAGGTATGGCAAAAAAAAACATACACAGGTAAGACATAGCAGCACTTGACAGAAATAATTTCGCTCTATAGTCTAATGATAGATTTTGATAATCAATATTACTGTATTATCAATAATACTGTCTATAATAATACCGCATACACACTGTGCAGTTGAGGCAGTAACAGGAGTTTGTGTAGTGTGGGCGTGGCCAGGATCACAGGCTGTCTGCAGTGTGGGGGCGTGGCCAAAGTCACAGGCTGTCTCCAGTGCGGGGGCGTGGCCAAGGTCACAGGCTGTCTCCAGTGTGGAGGCGTGGCCAAGGTCACAGGCCGTCTCCAGTGTGGGGGCGTGGCCAAGGTCACAGGCTGTCTCCAGCGGGGGCGTGGCCAAGGTCACAGGCTGTCTCCAGTGTGGGGGCATGGCCAAGGTCACAGGCCGTCTCCAGCGTAGGACGGAGCTGCTGACAGGGCTGTAGTCATGACCACCTTGGTCAAGTCCAAGTCAAATCCGAGACCTGGTCCGGTCAAGTTGGACTCCACAAGTTCAATGGGGATGGAAACCAAGTCAAGACCGCGTCCCGAGCAACTAAATCCCGCTCAAGGCAGAAAAAGACAATAAACAATGTACATGTAATAAAGAAGAATTCTCAAAAGATGCTTGTTCAGCTTTCCATCAGCGAGGGGGCCAGAGCTAAAGCGTGCATTACGGAATGGATGCAGCCAATCATTTTTTATTTCAGATTAGGTGGAGAAAAACATGCTTAGCATCTTTTGAAAATTCTTAGATAGGCACGAACAATCAACGGCCTGACCAAGGCATGTCAACACAGGCACAAGACCACTGCAGAAAATTGGATGTGAGACTGACCTCAAGCAGCCCACTATAGCTCTGCCTGTTGGCTTGTGGAACAATAACCAAACAACCCTTATCACTGAAAACCCAGGACCTCAAACAGTTACAATTACAACATTCCATAAGTATTTCTTGGCAATAAACAAACAGTTGTAGGTGGCAATTAGGCCATTTCTCCACCTCAGTGGCAGAACTCATTCCTTATAATGCACCACCCAAGTCAAAAAAAAAAGAAAACGTATAGCTATGTTTATTTTCTTAAAGTATACTTTGTATACTTTAGTATATTTTTTTGTATGTATTCAGAAAGTGTACTGAAGTTGTTTTAAATTGAAACCACTTAAGTTGTACTTTGTGTGTTAAAATTTGTACTTAAGATATGCTTAAATATATTGAAATTATACTTTTGATGTATTTTTGGTTACTTTCGCTTACCAAAATAGTACACTTTTAATAAGTTTAATAAAGTACAACTTAAGTGTGGTAAACATCTCAGTTTTTTTTTTTACGTTTTTTTTTTTTTTTATATGCTAAGATTACACTTACAGCATATTAATGACTATCATACTAAACATGTGCTTTGAATTAGTACACGAAAGCACATAAGAAGTATCAAAAATACATTGCAAGTATACTCTCCGAAAATTACATATGGGTAGAAAAAAAACCTTTAACACACTTGATATACTAAAAATATACTTTCAGTATGGAAAAATATACACATTTTTGACTTGGGGGATGCACCGGTAAAGATATTCAATCAGTAACCGTCACTATTCCAGGATCTCAGGCGTCTTGAAGGCCCACGAGAGCGCAGCTCTTTTTCCACAGCTCGGCTTGCACGTCTGCCTCGTAGGTAGCGTCCGCCGACTGGGTTTTCTCGCCATTGTACAAGTAGCAGCCGCCCACGCCCTCCATCTCGGAGGCCGCGGCCGCGTAGATAGCTGTGGACGCTCCCTCCGCTGGTGTCTGGGGACGACATACAAACGAAAAGACGGATAATGTCAATTAAGGTAAACTGCTGTAATGGATTCCTGTGGATTATGAACCATCAATAAAAGCCCTTCTAACAGGCTAATAGCGCCGCGTCTGTTCATTAAGCAAAATCTGAGCATGCCCCATCAAGGATGTAAGTAGTCTGGCTATTGATATAGGACGTTGTAGGGCATCGTCAATTGATTGATCCCAGGGCACCGCCTACCTCGGCAACAGCCTGACAACCACCTTTGATGACCGGCATGCCATTCGGTCATCTTTCGATGAACTCGGTCGGGAACACTGAGCCATTCCTTTCTGTGGAGAGTGCTTGGGATTATCTGTAGTGGAGGATGTTTAAAACATGCACCTGGACACGCGCAAAGGTGAGGGAGAGGGTGCCGTTTTTATCCTTTCCCTAAACCCCAAACCAATTTGCTCAAATGTCAGCATTGGATTTATGTGGAAGATGGATCTAGTATGGGAAGACCTCAACATCACATGAAAACACAGGATCTAATGTTATGTCTGCTCAATGGTCAAACACAGGATCTAATGTTATGTCTGCTCAAAGGTCAAATACAGGATCTAACATTATGTCTGCTCAAAAGTTGGTGACTGTCATTTAATTTACTGTAGCATTAATAGTTGCTATATAGTCTCTGGCTAGACTATAACCCTCCAATCACAACTGTTTCTTTCCTCTGTCAAACAAAGATATTCAAAAGCGGAGAGGGCAGAGCTTGAGATAGGTCAATTAGGCCCAAACCATGCAGTGTTTTTGCATGCAGTGCAAATAGGATACTTTCGCCCTTTTTATAACTAGACATGTGCTGTTGGTGGCGACAGTGGGTATATGCCCGAACGGCCTGAATTCGCAATCCACCTTTTGTGACCATGCCCCTAATTCTAGCTGTTGAAGAGTAGTTAATGTTTTTAGTTTTATGAGAATAACGCCACCACGAGGCCAGATGACACAGAACTTCACAGGCCTCCTTGCTATGGTAAGACAAATATATTTGTCAAGTTTGATGGAAATTGGATGTGGAGATACACTCATTTGAAAATTTTACATTTGGCCTGATGGTGGTGCTAGGGGAAAGGGGATGGGTCACCAAAATCATTCGGCTTCTTCCTCTAGGGGTCATGAATGTGCATGGCAAATTTGAAGAGATTCAAATGAAAGCTATTCGAGATTATTTGAAAATTGTATGTTTGGACTGATGGTGGCGCTAGAGGAAAGGTCATGGGGTCACCAAAATCAATACGGTTCATCCTCTAGGGGTCATAAATGTGCACTGCAAATTTGAAAAGATTCGAATGAAAGCTCGAATGAAATTCAAGTTATCGCGTTAACACGAAGGCGGCAGTTGGGGTAAATCCATAATATCCCAGACTTTATCATTCGGGGATATAATAAAGGACCGTTTGGTCATTTAATCAAGCCGTAGTCTCACCTCTTGTCTGAACTCGCTCACAAATACATAATGCAGAAATCATAGAACACTCTTACCATTGTGTGCAATATCCTGTTACAGCACTGTAGAATTCAACAGATAAATCCTCTCAAAGGATATTGTAGCAGTGATGTGATGTGTCACCAAAAAAAAGGAAATTAAATCCAGATGGTAATCACTATCTTCTGTATACTGTATCTTCTCTCTATTTGGGAGCATGTCACAAAGCTATTCAAAGCAGTTTTATAATCAAATAAAGGAAAATGAACAAAAACTTAAAGCAAGTAATTATCTGAGGCTCTCCGCTTCAGCGTACTCTGAGCAAAAAGTACTATTTCCACTGGTTTCTGTGAGCCAAGTCTCTCACCTCTGGTCACTCATCATCCACAGACTACAACATATTATTTGATGCGAGTTTGTTTGAAAATGAAATAAATCAACGACCCCACACTCTAAGCTCAGAAGAATTATAATCTTAACACTGCGCTGCAACAGAGAGTATGGAATTATGAAGCATTGGAAAATAGATAAAAAATAGTCTCATGAAAGAGTTTGTTCAAAACCAGGCTCTGTTGCCAGACCAAATTCACAATCGCAATCGCCAATGAAAACAACCCCTCTCTCCTGAAGAGCCTAGCATGGTAGCTAAGCAAGACTCTGACATGGAGAGTTATACTCTTTAAGATTTATTGACAGGCTCCCAAGGGCACCCAGTAATGATGGATTCCTAACTGGGCTCTTAAATATCTAGCCAAAGAGTCCCCCCCTGTCCGTGTGTCTGTGTGCAACATATCTCGAAAAGTAATGGCCGGAGTGCCATGAAATTCATTGTGCACATTCATGACCCCAAGAGGAATATTAATATTACCACTAGCTACCCCTACCCCACTAGGAAATTAAACATCCCTAGATCCAATAAAAACAAACTTTGCCCAGTAAAATGTTGAGGTTGAAAGTAACACCAGAGTGGGGAGATTGTTAAGCCTTGGCAGAGGTCTGCACTCTACCGTGTGCATTCTTCTAGTTCCTCATGCAATATACTAATGAATTTATATGGAACTTATTTATATAATATATGAAAATTGTTTCAGAGGCCAATTAGACAGTTCCTAGCCTTAAAAAAACATTTAAATTCACGTTTCAATTTTATCTAGGACATTATGAAGCATTTCAGCGTCTTTAAAGGTAGAATCTGTAATGCTGTCAAACAGCGGGCTCTAGGCAAAAGAGCCCAACTTGGTATTGCAATTTGTTGACATGTTTTTTTGGGTGGTTGGAGTTTAGTGGGGAAAGGGGGACGGGATGCGATTGCTGGCCACACCCCAGGTTCTGCCAAGAGTGGTCTGGAGAAATTCACAGTATAGTAAGTTACTAAACTCCAACCCACACATCAGACCAAAACAAAACATTTAAACAAAGTGCAACAAGCGGGGCTCTTTTGCCTTGAGGTCGCCGTTTGTCGGCATTACAGATTCTATCTTTAATGATTTGACATGTAACGGAGGTGCTGATTATGCGCGAGACACAGGATGTGAGGTTCAGCGAAGGTACCCTGAACAGCAGCTTGGCCACCGGTCTCTTGGCCGCCTGCGCCGGACCGCAGAGGTTCTCGTACAAAGCCGTGTCCACCATTCC
>OMKL01145094.1:0-20206 GCA_900302295.1 Parasudis fraserbrunneri | reverse complement strand
GGGACAGGGATGCAGTGTCACTTCCTGGTCCGAATTTCAGGTGTGTGGCTAAAACCAGGCTCCACCCATGTGGTAAAAGACTCGTGTTACGGTTGTGACATGAAATGTGGGACAGCATTTTTTAAAGCATGTTTTGTAATAAAAAAAAAAACTTCAAAATGAATCTAAATATTTTACATTCTGTTTAAAATAAACCAAACATATATTTTGAAATACACCATTGGAAAAAATGACAAAATTCTTTTAAGTATTATTTTCATGGATTGAAATTTAGGGCTTAGAGATTGGGACAACTACTTCCCAATAGAAAGTACCTAGGAAGGTAGTATAAATGATGATTTTGTATATATTTAGCTTAATTACTGTCTAGTTACAGTCTTGTGTTTAACTAGATCATAACATAATCTTAGTAAATATCTAAGGTCTGAATTCTTAATTGTTTTGTTAAATCGTTTTTTTATTGTGGGACAGCAATTTGCACGAATTCGGTAGAATGGCCCATATATACAATGATATAGATTATATGGTTTTAAATGGAAAACAAGTTAGTTATGAGGTAAAACACTATATTGGGTAAAAATAATTGTTTTTTGAGTGTTTTGCGGTGAGATCAAATTTGACCCACGAACGCAAAACCATACTATGTTCCCTGAACATGCCCACACATACAAAGACCCGTTCTGATTTTCTGATATACTGTAAGTTAATAATATCTGTAAGTTTGTGCATAATTTGGTTCCAATTACTGTAGATTCCCATGCTAACACATATTCGAGTCAAAGGCTACATTTCACTGGGGAAGAATGACAATCTACAGTATTCCCTGATAGGCAGGATCTCATTATTATGATTTTATTTGAACATCAGCATGAACAATAGTGAAATGTATACACCGAACTGAAGAAATGCCATACTGTAGTCTATAAAACACAGTAAACAGTCAAAAAAGAAGCAAAATGTTGAAGACAAAAATAAATGGTATTTAGAGAGTATCTAACTTCAGTATCTTGATGTATTTCTGAGTGAAACAGGATAGGCAGGCGGGACATAACATCGGGAGGAATTTGATTTGATCATTGAGAAGTAGGCTGTTGCTAGCTAGCTAACTGATGAATCTTAGCTCTGTGCACGCTAAAGTTGCAGATTAATTGATGGGTGGATATCATGATATTATTGATTGAAACTGGTTGGTACAAGCCTACGTATGCACATGTAAGCATACATCATATTATGTTTTACTGGCAGAGAACATGATTGGATTTTGATATAAGAATATGAAGAAATTGATTTTTTTCTTTGCATATATTGTTAAATAGGTGCACAATATGACCTGGGAAGTGATCTAAAAGGGTTAAAAAGGCATTTTTCATTTCATCTCGACTTTAAGTACGAACATGTCCCAGCCTTCACTTATGCTGAAGCCTAACTCCAGCTTTAATGTAGGTGTTGGTCTCTGTTTGATTCGCTGACTGTCCTAAATTAACTTGTTGAATACAGAGACTAAAGGACTGGCTGTGGACTGTGGCCTTCAGATATGAACTTGGATAACATAAAAACAGAAGATCTTGATGATCTATTGATTCAGGACCAGAGTGAAAGCTGGGGAACATCTTTGTCAGGTTCCCATTATGTGCTATATAGACCATACTGTACTGTACATACAAACATGTCCCAGCCCTCACTTACGCTGAAGCCTAACTCCAGCTTTAAATCACCCTCTCTATATAATTTCAAGGACACACCAGCTAACAAGGTGAAGGTGCCTCCAATGGTGGAAATCCCATGTCGGTGTTGGAGGGGACAATAAACAACAACATTTCTCAAGAGGAATTTGTGAAGGGGACACTGACGAAATTCTTTTTGAGTTGCAATCAGTAACTTATAGGCTGAGCAATAGAGAAGTCGGCACCAGGTTTCATTAAACAATTTCATCAATAAATTGCCAAGCAATAGAGAAGTCGCTCTCCATTTTTCTAACCATCACTCGCGCAAGCACACGCGCAACATAAATCAGTAGGCTATAACCACACAACCAGAGTCCTATTACAAATTTTTTGGATGTGTTTTGCAGTGGAGACAACAACCAGACCACATATGAGTTCTTTAAAGCAATACATAACTTATAGGCTGAGCAATAGAGAGGCAATGTGTGCACACACGCACGCACACACACACACACACACACACACACACACACACACACACACACACACACATACAGCAACAGTTAAAATAGCAAGCTAACTTACACCCCCTAATGAGCAAGGGATACAGATTAGAGGTCTTCGGGTCTGCCCAAACCCCCAAATATATAATAAAATCCAGCCAGTCTGGTTCGGGTTCGGTAGTCTTTGCCCCAGGCCTCGGATATCTGACATTTAAATGTCGGGTCCGCCAGTGCCCGCAATAGACCCATTAATTATTTTTTGTTTCTTTTTAGTAATGCTTAAAATTGTTTTCCATTGCAGATTTAAATTAAATGATGCTTGCTTTGACAGTTTCCATCCTTCTTTGCCAATGCACTACTTGTGACCGTGATGACGTAATTCGTAGTTTGCATCTATTACCACAAGGTGGCACTAGTGACTGTATTTAGGACAAGGTAATCTTCTATGACCCTGTTCCGGATGGTCATAGGTTTCATATAGTTCAATGGTCATAGGTCATAGGTAAATGCATCTGCCATGATGCTACATCTGCATATCTATGCAGCAAGTGTTCATTTATTGCCCCTCTGAGTGCCAGAACGTACTCTGGCCTTAAACTGGACCATTCTTAATTTCGTAGTGTGATCAGTTTGTTTGATTGTTTATTCAGAATGTCACTTTCCCGCTACAACAGTAATGTTAGCACGCTAACTGGCTTAAGTTGCTAACAAGTCATAGTCAGCCCATTTCCATCAGCAAGAATAACAGAAAATGTGGATTTATATTGATTACCAAGCCACTTTCTTGGCAAGGATGGATGGATTCAACGTTAGGCAGCACCATGGGAAAAGCTACAAGAAGGCTGATGTAACTAGGTAGTCTTTTAGGGTCCGAGTCTATCTGACAGCTCCCAGGGCCAAATGGTTCCGGGTCCAGTGTTTCCCGGGTCTTTGTGGGTCCAGTTCTGTTTCCCCCAAAATAGATGGGTCTGGTTCGGTTCTGGGTAGTACATTTCTGGGTCTGTTAGGGTCCGGGCACAACTTTTTGGACCCGTGAAGACCTCTAACAATAGCATGCTTGCCCCCCAAAAACACACTACCTGAGTCCTAAGCTTACAGCTATTACAGCTTACAGATGGAAAAAAAAATTTGACTCACCCAGTATTTGCAGAACCCATATAGCCATTCCTTTACATTAGCATTTTGAAGGACCATATTCCACGTTAGACATCCCGCCGCTTCCAGAACGCAAAACAATCAAAATGAACACTTTTCTCTCTTCATCATCCTAGCATACTCTGTCAAAATGAGACAAACTCCAGATGACTTGATGATTCTTCCTCAGTTAAAGTTAGCCAATAGCCACTACAGCTACCACAACCATAGCCTACAGGCTGGCTCCAGGAGCTTGTTTGGAGATTCCTTGGATTGGGGCAGTGGACCAAACCACTGTGAGGCATATGGGACACACACACACAATCTTTCAAAACTGAAAAACGCATTGTTTTGCATCTACAATTAGCACAAGTGCTTTCAATGCATATTATTATATTCTTTAAAATTATATTTATGCTTACAATGATAATATTGAGGGGGACAACTCTCTGGAAGGAGGCGTCTTGTCCCCTGGACCAGAGCCAGAGGCAGGTATCCTAAGGCCATCTCCTGCTGCCAGTTGATGGTTATTCCGGATTGGAACAGAATTGGAATCCAATTTGCTGCACCTTCTTCCACAAGGATTGATTGAAATGGAAGTAGCATCCTCCAATTCTGGCTTGTGGCAACTCCGTTTCAAGTGCAGTTTTCAGTGCATTTTCAAAGTTTACGGGGGTGCCAATGGTGGTGGGTGAGTCTTCTTGTTGCAGTTTGGATAGACTCGAACACTTGTCGGTAGTGTCCAATTGTGCGGTGCTCCATTAGGATATGTACAAGGGGGACAACAAAGCCATGAATGTCCCCCAGTATTGTGAACACTTGGCTGTAGGGGCCTGGACATGACTTGAATGTTGCGTCCATGTACAATGTTCTACAGCATTGCAGCTGTCTTATGTTGTCCTCCGTGGCAAACACTGCTATTCCCCTCTCATTGTCTTGATGCAAGAGGAAGTGGTCTCGGCCCCATGTCTCAGCCCATGGGCCTTCAATCCTTACATCATCAATTGTAGCTGGGATGGGAGGCATCAGCGCAGCTCTGTGCATACCAGATCTAACTGACAGAAAGCTTGGCACAGGTGGTCTGTCACCTCTACCCTGGTTCTGATGGCGCAGTTGTACAAGCTCAGCATTGAAAATGCGTCGTATGGCTACCGTGGGCTCCCTCCTCACCTCATCAGTAACTGCTCGGCGGAATTCGGCCCTGCTCACCATTTGCGTATCAGGGTGATGCACATGTTCACAGACCTCGAGAGCTTGAACATTGGGATGGTCCTGCCTCTATATCAAAGCAGTTTTGTGACCGGTTTTGTGTGTCAGTTTTCTCTCCAACACTGCCACTGAATACTGTGTTCCTTGGTGTGGTGTCTGTGGTAACTAAAATTGTCCCCCACCCGGTCTCCTGGCACCATCTTTTCCATTTTCAAGTCTTGTGACTGCTCTTTATGTGTTCTGACTGGTAATGGCAGTGAAGTGACTGAACTGTTCAACTTATATTCTCACACATAGAGTAAAACAAAACTTATTTACAAACAATGGTCTTTGAAGTACAAGTTATTGCATCTCAGCTGCTGGGAAACTCAACTCTTAACCCTGGGCTATATTTTATTATTTTTTTCCTTTTAATTGCAGTCCCACTCTCGAAGTCACACAAGTCTCTCACTAAACAGAATAGAGAAGTGCAATTTAATTGGAAAACACAGATACAGAGACTAATTCACTTGGTCTAGTTATCCAAGACCATATGATAATTATTATGATAATTTAATCTTTGAGTGATTAGAACATACTTTATGGCCTTTATCTGCACTGATTACCACTGTGAAAATGTGTACTTTGTATTATTCTACTGCAGTGGCGTGCACAAAGCTCCTGCTGTACCGCCCACCTCTGATTGGAGGGCATTATTATTTTTTCAAATATAAACTTCATGACATAGATTAGTCCCAAACAGTCGACTCTATGTTAGCACTGGCCTGAAAGGTTCAGGGCTGATTTAAAACAGTAGACGGCGTGCTGAGCCATTTTCAACCCATGAAATGTCGATGTTTATAAATTTGGTAAGAAATGTCAATATTAATACCAGTATTGATGTGTTTCATCACAGAACAGTAATATAATTTAGATCACAGCTCAAAAAACATGTTTATGTGTGCAGTACCTCTTTAATGACAACTTATATTTACTATTTACATATGTTCATATTTTTATTGCACCTTATATTTTGACTTTTACATTACTTTACCCTAATGGAACCACCCCCCATATCCACCATCTCACTGCTGGACATTTCAGCAGTGAGATGTCAATCACAGCAAAAAAATAGAAAAAGGTGTTCAAAATCAACTATAGATAGAAAAAATAAACTAGCATATGCTACTTGGGGGCAAAAACAACCTGGATTAAATTAGATACTAAGCTATGACCTTTGGCGAGTCCATGACTCCAACCATTTGATAAGTTCCCTTAAGTGTAGGCCTATTATATTGAGACCCATACGGCAGTGCTGGGGAACAGAAAACCCCTTTGATGAGTTCCCACAATAGCCCATGTCATTTTAAGCGAATACAGAGCTGGGGAAAATCTTTTTCAGGTTCCCATTATGTGCTATATAGAGCTAGGGAACATAGGACCTTGGGAACATAGGACCTTGGGAACATAAGAATGACTCCCTTTTGTCTGAGGTTTCCAATAACCCTTTTAATGTGAATCCTAACATTTGCAATCTTGCATGTTTTCTCTAGATTCAGTGGTGAAATCTGTCTTTTCCCCTTTGTAAAGGAAGGTGTGAACAGGCATGCCATTGCAGATCCTACACTGTCTGCAATCCTGAATCCTCTATCAGCTAGTACAGTGTCTCCAGGCAAAAGCTTATCAAGGCAGCCACTGTTTTCTGTAAGGTATTTGTCTGACACTCTCCCTCCCCAACCTTTGGATAGGAATGAAATGATTCCCCGAGGTGTAATTCCAACTAGATATTTTGCTGTGTGATGATGCTTATATGAAGACCCTGTTAAGGTTCAAGCTCTCAAGTCTGATGGGCGCTCAATAAAAATCTCAAAGCAATCTATTATTACAGTAACTGCCTTGCCAAAATTAATCCTGAAACAGTGTGACATGGTCTCCCTAAGTTGTTTCCTTTCTGGCCAGTGAATCAAAGGCTTAAGATAAACATAGGGTGTATCAATAACAGCAGAAAGGTTTCTAGAAACAGTTGAGGATGACTCTCTGAATATATAGACTAGAACTCGAATGGGCATATTTAGTCTTAGTCTCATCAAAGACATGATGTGTTTTTGGAAAGGTGTAAGACATCCTCCCAGGGGCAAGCCAGGCATTACAAAATTAAACAAACAGGGTCATTAAAACCATGTCATTTGGCAGCCCTGTGAAATATTTAGCCTTCTCTGGGTCTTTGAAAGATTCAGGCTTGAACTTACATTTCTCAACAGTTGCTTGCAAATCCGCATTTTGTAGTTTGAGTGTATTCAACTGTTCAGTCAAAGCTGTAATGTGTAATGTAAAGAGACATTAGTTTGGCTTTCCTAGCTATTCTGTCCCTCATCCATCCCTGTATCTCCATCCTGGCTGCAAAGACCACTTCCTTCAGCACCCTCAGCTTGTGCTGTGATGGCATCCTCATCCTGCTGATTGTCCTGACTTTGCTCAAACATGGCACTGGGTAAAAACAAAAGAACACAACATAAAAAAATTGATAGGCTAGCTCTTTATACTTATTGCTGCTGAGTAAAATAACCATATTACATTCATATATTGTTAATAGTCTTTTATTGCCACTTATGGTAATTTAATTTGCACATCAGGCACAGAATTAAGAAATGAGTGGCTAAATGCTATGCATCCAAGAAAAAGAAAACCTGAATTACAAACGAGGAAGCAGAACTGTAACACTAACTGTGACGCTTGGTTATCATGTCATGCAAAATAACTTAATACATTAATTACAGATTTTTTTTAAGGCTTTCACTACATATATTTTAATTTATAGGCAGCATTATGTCACAGAAGTTAATAAAGCATCCTACACCCTCCTACCACAATGTTATGGCCTACATAATATCCACTCAAACGTTTTGATAACAGGTGGAGTTGCTTTTACCTTCGTATTTTCTTTTTGCCCTTTCCTTCCTTCTCACGTATCGCTTGCATCCTGTCTGGCCAGCAGTAGTAACGTATTGGTGACCCATGTTAACGGAGGGTATCCAGTCGGGGTTTGACACATCATATAATGTATAATGTATATTATAATGTAATGAAAAATATAAATTAAATTAAACCTGTTTCATGCTTCTTGCGGTCGGCGCAGTCTACACGGTATCAATGGTGATATTGTGCAATTTTGGGCGGGGGCTGCACAGACCATGTTGCAATGATTGGCGTCACTATGGTGATAGTCTCGCATAGTCCACACTACATTACTGCTGTGCCAGCACTGGCGAAAGGTCTGGCAGAACGCATTATCATCCTGCATGGGCTGAAAAAAAAGTTTTGGATTATTTATTCCTTAAGCCAATCAGATTCGTCAAGGGCAGGCGTAAATTGTGCCAAACATGTGAGAACGTCCCTTTTAGATAGCAAATTTTCTAAACATATTCTCTGAATATATTTAAAACAATCCACAGAATGAACCAAGCAGGCTTGCCTTGGTGCACAATCCAAATCTTTGTCAAAGTTTTCCATCGTAAGCATACAGCTAGCTAGCTTGAGTGCTTGTCATTGTTGTGCATAGCGAAGGGATTTAAAAAATGGCAACACACGGAGAGTAGAAACAAGACAAGAATTTGGTGGAAGGAAACTCAGAAATAGTCGGCCAATGGGAGACTTATGTGCATGAAATGACCTGATGTTCACGGCCACCATATGTGCCGACCGCACCCTTTGGACCGCGCTGACCACAAGAAGCATGAAACAGGTATTGGAACTCTGATGTAGCATTATATTATATTTCTTGCAGTACTAACTCTATTTTTGCCAATAATTGTCTACTTGGTTGCAATGTTGGAATGAGTCAGTGACGCTATGTTATTTTCCCAACACCCGACCCAGACTTTATCTGTTGAATGATTCTCCAGGTAACGTAGCATAAACGTAGCATAACCAGGTAACGTAGCATAAAATGATACACTGGTTAACATCTGCCACAGAAGTTAAGTTTGCTCGAAGATGTTGGATTTTAATAACCTAACGCTTCAAAGGATGTTTATTGAAATCTACACCTAAGAGAAGATGATCTGTCTATGCTCACTATGCTTGGGATTCTATAAAAATACAATTTCACCCTTTTTACAACAGCATTTGTACAGCCTGACGAAGGCATGTTGCCGAAATGCGTCCATTGGCCTCCAAGAGTAGCTGATTTTTTTCTCCCTTACAGCCTATCACTGCGCAGAAATTAGGCATTTGTTTCATTTTGGTGAGGATTAACATTCAAGTAATAATCTCAAAGATTTTCATTTAAATAAATGTCTGTTAAATTACTATCTATCACTGAATGAGGTAACACAATAGTGATTGAGCCTAACGTCCAGTGATGCAAGCCCTTGCATTAGCAGTATTACAAACTGGGTGTTGGTGGCGACATTGCCAGGAAAAATCACAAGCAGTGCAGAGTTAGCGATGCGTTGTCCATCCCCCAGCAGTGGTTGGTCTGACAGAGAGGGTAGGCAGAACTAACGCAACAGGCTCGTTCTTCTTCAACTTAGTTGTGTGTCAAGTAGTATACTGTTTTTCCGGTCTCTGTTATTATCGCAGAACAAAGATCGATGCCTACAGATGATCAAATATCAAATACTGCAAATCCAAAGAAAAAGAGACAAATTTGACGTTCAGATGAGGGTAAACTGTCAAAAAAGGAAAGCGACCATCAGCCAATGATCTGGTAAATAAACCTTGCTATTAGCGAGGAACTACAAGTTTGTGCCAACTGATGGACATCACACAAGTGCCACTGTTTGGTGTCGAAGTGATCTCTGGGAAGTGGGCACATCGCTCAGCACACTGTTGGACTGCGCCCTACAGACCGCACACTCTGCTTCTCTGAACACCCACACTCTCACACCTGTGGGCCCCTCTAGCACAAGGCCAGCTGCTGTGTGCCTCTGTGTTTGCATTCTCCCCTAACACCTCGTTCCATTCTCACACATCTGCGGGCCACTCTAGCGCCGGCTAGAGGCTAACTGCCTTGTGACATGTCTTGTGATATGTGCTTCCCCCTTAACCACCTTTCCCCCTGCCCTCACATCTGCAGGCCACTCTGCTTCCCCCTTAACCACCTTTCCCCCTGCCCTCACATTTGCAGGCCACTCTCGCACCTGCTAGGGGCCTGCTGCCCAGCTGCATGTGATTGCTCCTTCCCCAAGCCTACCTTGCCGAGTGCTCCCTCCCCCTGGCCAGTGGCCGGGTGCATGCACTCAGAGTGCATCCACACCAAACCGCCAGTATGGCATGTCCCTTCCCTGCTCTATTCTCTATTTCATCAATAAACATTTTGTACTTTACTATGTGTCTCGTGTTTTCATTGGTGCAAGCCAAACTAGTGAAATAGCTCCCAATTAAACTGTTCACAACAAAGTCTGTGATTATTGTGAGTAACCATATCATGATTTTGTTGTGAACAGTTTCATTGAGAACTATTATGAATGTATCTCTAGTTATACGAGTCAAAGCTGAAGCCCGCCAAACCTACCTATCTGTTTCCTGAACGAAGTGAACCACAGTTTGGTGGGCAATATATGGCACTATATACCCTTGGGGGCGTGGAGTTATAGAAGCATTTCTGCACCACTCATTGTATATAATTAGCTGACTGGTAGGTAAAGTAAGACTGGTGTTCAGGAGCCAATGGCTGTTTGGGATTACCCATAGTGCTAGCTTTGAAGCATACATCTATCAGTATACTTTCATTGTAAATATACTTTCATGTAAATATACTCTGTTTGCAAAGTAAGATCTATAGCTGTAATTGAGTGGGCTTTTGGTGAAATACATAATGATACAATGGTATAAATTATTTATGAAGAGTTAGACTACTGAATTATGAAACAAGTTACTAAACTGCTAATCTAACTTCATTCATTGTGTCAAACCAAAAATACAATGTTTTATTGGTCAGCAGTTTTAAATGCTGATGGTGTGTATCCACTTTGCAGCATATCAACTGTTAGCCATGATGCATTGACAGTCTCATTAAAATGAGCCTTAATTAACAATCTTGTCTCCATACAAATGTCATGATGTGACTCAGAGTGCAGACCGCGCACATTCACACCCTGTCAACATGACAATACACCCTGATGGCTATCTCTTCCCTTGATTTAGGAATGGAGAAGATACTGTTTAATTCATCTAGAAAGGGTAAGCTCTGTCAAATGGATCAGTTAAACAGAGAATCTGCAGCAGCAGAGCCCAGTGGCCCCACAGAAATAGTGACAGAGTGCTTGCGGGTTCTAATAACAGACGACAGAGAAGATTTGGTCCCTGCTGCAGTTACCAGGCTGCTGTAACCAGGAGTACTGCTCTCCCATGCTCCTGCTTAACAATTAGAAAGGAGGAGGATGGAGGGAAAAGGTTTAACCTTCACGTCCCCTTGTTTTATTGCCATGAAGATTCCACGTTCTGTTTGGGTAATCTTGCACAATGTTGGTGTATTTATGTGGTCAAAGTCCCGTTTATTAATGTAGATTGGAATGGATTTGTTGTTATTTGTCTTGTCAATTCTTCCGCTTGGACACTAATTCATCCTTTAATGTTGCACATTGCATAGTTATGTTTAGAGAGGTAAAGGCACATGTGCCTGATTTGGAATTTCAGTGTTAAAGGCCTGATCCCTGATTTTTTTTTACCATTTAAATGTAATGTATATTCACATACATTCTTGAAGAGTTTGATGTTATCATGAAGCAGAATATAGGTCTCTTTTACTCCATTGTTTATAAACATCACCAAACTATTTACAGACACAAAATACAGCAAATACAATTAGAAACTCTTGTTAATTATTATTATTATTGTTTTATGTATTTATCTTTGGTGGTGGGGCTACCCATTTGTTTACATTTGGATTACTGATTGAGCCTTTAATGTATAGTACTGGATGTTATTGCACCAAGATACCTTGGGGTCTTGCAAACATGCTGTTCTATTTTACTGTACCTTTTCTGTATTGCTATGCTTCAGAGAATGCAGGAAAAGCATTTACAGATTGGGATTTGGGGATTTCAGATATTATTTCTGAAATAAGATTGCTTCCCTTGTGCTTATCAATGAAAGTGGGACTCGTGACAAAAATTGGTGAATTGCATTTTGAGTTCTGGATTATGAGTTGTGAGGGCAGGGTTTGCTCCTCACCCATACCTTATTTTGAATGCCAACTAGGACGCTTGGCGTGCTTCCCTTGACTGCCGGCACAGAGGGAATCCCAAATTCCTGTTGTAAAAGCACAGGAAGCTGTGACCTCTTTTGAAAGGCTATGAATCATCCTGTTATCTCCAGCTCCTCAGCGGGAGGGACACCCATTCCAACGCATCACCATAGTGAGACAGGACTTGGTAAATGAAATGGGGGAAGCAACAGTGCTCTCACATTGCAATGATATCCTGAAAAGTGGGAATCAGGATATCATTTGTTTGACTTCAGATACACAAACAATATAATGTACTTAGCTCCGGAGAGACGGTTGCAGTAGGAAGGCAATCGAGTCAGAGAAAGGTGGAGCAATAAAGAGATCTATTCAATAATACTCTTTCAGCAATGCAATGCTAGACTGGGGTTGAGGCGGGGCTGTCATTAGCATGCCCTGTGTGTGTCTATTCAAATTACCTCTTGGCCTGGCAACGCAGACTCAAAACAACCAGCCCTTCAAGTCAGCTGATTAAATGCAGCACATCCCTACATCAGTTGATTGTCCTTAATTGGCAGTGAAAGCTCAAGTAAGTTCATGCTCGACAAAAAAAAAATCTTTCTTGGGGTGCCTATTCAAAGTGTACAATACAACCTGTCAGTGGGGACCTCATTTGTCCATAAATTACTTTACAATTAAATGGTAAATCTTGGGAGGCTGCTGCAAATTAAAATCTCCTCACTCTGCCTTCACGGCAGGGGCAATGATTCCCTTTCATCCCCTTTGAGTTCACAAATGTCAGGGTGGAACTAAAGTGGAGTCCCACACAGGATTGCACTCTTTCACTTTCACTGGTTTTGTTCCTTTTGCCTTGCCCTTCCAAGTCCATATCTGGCTGGTCTCTGCATATCTTTCCTCCATACACATAGATTATTATTTAGACAATTGTATGCCCTCATGGATTAGGAAATAATTAGCTGTCACCAGGGCTGTCCTGGCCACTAGGCAGATCAGGCACTGTGCTTAGGGCCCCACCTTCCTTAATAGGGCCCCCAACCAATCAGAATGTTTAAAAAAATAAAAATAAAATAAATCTCATTATGACTGCCAAATTAGTAGTGGAATTATTTAATCAAGGCTCTCTTAGTTATTTAATTGGTCATAGAGAGGTCAGTCTGTCAGCCAGTCAGAGGGCCCCTTGTAACATCAATCATCATGTCAAACATAATTTCAAACATAATTTCAACAGACCAATCAGAGGGCCCCTCGAAACGTCAATCATCATGTCAAACACCATTTCAAACCGAATGTCAAAATGTCAAAATGGCTGTACCCCTCTGGTGTGGAGATCAGATTTAAGGTAAAACGGAAGGGCCAGCAAATAATCTTTTTGCCTAGGGCCCACAAAAGTCTAGGGATGGCTTTGGCTGTCAGATCAGTTATTAGAGGCTTATGAATATGAGTTTCAGGACCAATCACTGTACTATTGTGCCGCTTAAGGTTGAGCCTAAGATTTTTAATACACCTGCGTAGATTTTTATTGCCATTGCATTGCACCATTAATCCTCTGGCCCCACTCACACGCTTAGTGGCACCTTGCTAACATAGAAGCTGAGTGAGTTGAGATGAAGTCCAAGCCACCTTTTCTTAGTTGTCAGATGTGCAAGAACACAATGAGTCTCAAAAGGTCATATGCCCCCTTACACACACACACACACACACACACACACACACACACACACACACACACACACACACACACACACACACACACACACACACACACACACACACACACACACACACACACACACACACACTATGAATATGATGTCACATCTTTCAGAGTTGTCTTGGCAGGGACTAGCATATCTAGTGTCACACCACCCACTTGTCTAGCATACTGTAGGATTTGGTGATGCTCCTACTCTGATGATTAAGATAATAAGCTGTCTTTCTGAGGTTTTGGAGTCGTATAATCCCGGTGAGGGGAATTAGAAAACAGCAGGGAATTCCACTGATGGCTGATTGCACCAGCGGGAGAGAATGGATGCTGCTCGGCTTATTTGCTTGCCTGACAATAGCTCTAAATGAAATAAGCAATCAGCATTAGAGCACAATTTCATGCTCAGATCTCAAATGTAACCAAGAGACCATTTTCAGGTATAAATGATGGTGCTCATACAAAGTCCTAAGGAAAGGACATAGCAAATCAATGGCAGTGTTCACAAATGGCAAAATGCCAAATTGAATTCTTCAGTATAAATAGGTTTAAGATGGCACCCTGCCAAAAGCTCTGTGTAAATCTTGCTTGAGCCAAATTACAGCTGCATCCAAGCTGGATTTGATATGGCTTATGTTGTGTAAAGATGGCTAATAATGGCTATTACAGATGCTTTAGGAGCTTCTGAGTTTAGATGATGTTGGGTAATGTAAAATCTGTGATACAACAATTTGGAGGTTGACTTTTTTATTTTTTATTATCCTTTTTTTTTTTTTTTTAAGAATACAGATTAGGTTGGCTTTTTGACTGTTAATGACTGTGACATTTCTAAATGTCTTGTTAGATAGGGTACACTACTGGCAGCATATGAAAGAGAGAGAGAGAGATGGGACACCTGGTGGTCCAGAGCAGGCAAGGGGCCCTAGAGGTTGGAGAAAGGATAACCTTTTAAAATAAAATAAGATTAGGCCATTCATCCTTGTCTCAGCGTTTCCATTGTGTTCTCCAGAGAAGAGAGGTGGGATTGTAGCAATCTAAGGGTTTCACATACAACCAGGCAATCTGAAGGTGGGCACACTGCTCATGTACAGGCTATAATGGAACTTCTAGCTTATATGCTTCCCTCAGTACTTTGTTTTTTTCTGGAATGATTTTGGCCCACTTATCTCCTACAGGCCAGTGTCAATGCTGATCTCTATTAGCATATTGATTGAGATCGATTTGTGTGCATGAAAATGCTGTCTCAGAGGCCATTTCAGAATCCCACATAAACACTAATTAGAATTTAACAACATTGTAGCAATGAAACCACTAGGTGACTACATGTGCCTTGTGGATGACAGCATTGTCATCATGGAGAACATTGCTACCGGAGCAGTGGGATTCAGATTTCAACCAGGGGGCGGAGGTGATCACCCAGAACCCTTGTGTATCAGTGTTTAATTCTAGCCTTAATGGATAACTAAACCATGCTACACTCTTAAAAATGTCTTGAAATAACACAGGATGTGTTGTTCCTAACTAAACAACACATAAAGATGTGTTAATAAATGACACAACCTGACTTAAAGGGATATTTCACTTTAGTAGAACTTGTCAAGTTTCAGCAATCTTACCTCTAAGAACATCAACAAGTAAGCTAGTGACCACTGCTGTCCCTGTCGCCCGCTGTCATCACCACCATTCCTCCCAGATGCCAGGCTCCTCATTAACTTCCATTCATTTTGGGGACATAGTCTATCATAGGCCTACTTCTGAAGTATAAACAAACTACTGCTCAGCAGATTTCAATAAAACAGACAATTCTGAGTCAAATGTACTTGTTTGTTTTGGCACTTGATGTGTGTTTACAGATTTATTACCTTTGAAAAATAAAAGCAGATCTGGTAAATTTGTGGTAAGTTTGAGTGTGTTGTGTATCTTTGCCTTGCATGGAATGTTTTGGGAGTTGTGGGTCAAACCAGAGTCTATACAATGAGGAGACGGAGCACTCCGGGAGAAATTCGTAACACTACAGATGCCGGCAACAACAAAACTACTTATTCAGATAAAATAATTAATAGTAATTATTAATTAAGTAAAATTATAATCAACTGCATTTTGAGATGAAATGTGAGTTTTAAAGATGTTTAAAATTAATAATGATCTCCGCAGTGAGTGGTTGCCATGGTAACTAAGGACTCTGTGGCAGAAACCACTGGATGGCACATGTGTAGAAGGGGTCAGGTCTTGTTAGATTGTTAGTTCAAGATGGTGGTGGAGTGAGCAGACTTTGGTCAAACTACACCTCAAGTGAGAAATACTTCCTTTACTAATAATTAGAAAATGGCAACATAAGCTAAAATAAAGTACCTTTGACACAGAAAAATATAATACACAGAATAATATTGCTGTATTGTATTGCTGTGTTTATACTTCAGAAGTATGATATTTAGATTTGGTCCTAAAATGAATAGAAGTGAATGAGAAGCCTGAAACCTGGGAGAAATGGTGGTGTTGACAGCGGACAACAGGGACAGCAGTGGTCGCTAGCTTACTTATAGATGATCTTAGTTGGGGGTAAGGCTGTGGCAACATTGATCCATTGTGTCTGTCCGTCTACGTCTGTTTTGAATTAATTTGGAGGATGAACTTTTGGAACTGACTGATACATTACAGTAATACCTTCCATCAATCTTTTATCCATTCATTGACAGATCAATGAAGACTACTGAATTTTGACAAGTTCTACTAAAGTGAAATATCCCTTTAAAATTGTTTCACAATTAACACAATATTTTTCAACACACCCGTAGAGGTGTGTTTTCAACACATTTTTAAGAGTGTAGAAAATGCACCATACACCACCAGCACAAAACCACCGGAAGAACTTTATTGTGAGGGGACTTTATATTTAAGTTTCCTTTACTTTAATCATTCCCTGTATATGCCTCCTCCTGCAAAACGTCACCCGCTGACTTCTGAATTAATTGTCACTTTGACTAAATACCTTACAATGAGTTTGATGTCAACAATTAATGAGCTGTACAATGAATTACTTAGAAAGACATTCAATTTGACATGCACAATAATGTCAGGATATGACAGATGCCATTCTAATATGCCATTTCAAAAAAATAAAAATAATGTGTTCTCCTCTTGAGAATTAGCATACATAATTTGATGTTGCTTTGTAATATATTTGTGAGCAGTGATCAGTCTTCTGTTTGTTTGTGAGTAATTTAGTTTAAAGCAGCTGCAAGGATAATTTTCAACAAAACATTTAATGACAAAAATCATGGTCATGATACCTTTGTATAATTACAGTAAACAAAAGCGTTATATATGTATATATATATAGTGCTAATGTACAAAGAAAGTTGCTATTGTTCCCACTTATATTGCAGCCATTTATTTTCAGTGTTCCAATTAATGGGTACATTTTTGGAAAGATTATTATTTGAGATACATCAAATGTGGTATTTTATTTGGCTGCAGATGTTTTGAATACTCAGAAAGGGTCAAACATTCGATCCTTTCTGTTATTAGTGAATCAAAAGAAATGGCCGCAGGGAGTCGGGCCTGCGGCCTGCAATGGTGAGTCAGAGGCGACACGGAGCCTCCAGTCCTCAACCTCATGTCAGTCCTCTTTAATACTGTCATGAAGAGATTAGGCACAGTCCCTGTGTTTTAAAGCTCTTGTCATGGTTGTGGAAAATAGATATTTCTGCACCAAAGGAACTAACTGGGGGAACTTTAACCAGTGGGTCGACAAAGGCAAACCCCCATTTTGGGAGCTACTTTCTTTGCTACATCTAAGGGCATCATCACGCTGAAACAGAATGACCCATCTTACCAGGCTTGACTTGTGCTTAAACGATGAAACTCTACTGCATGGAACACTCTGCAGTGTGCCTCTGCTGCCTCCCTCAATATTCTTTCTTCACACTCACAGCATGACCTGCTGCTAATGCTGAAGGCATGTCTACAGCTAGAGGATCAAAAGCCCTGTTCTGATTCAGAGCCTAGTCCATAGGGATGTTCCCAGGGAGTTAATAACACTATAATATGAGTTAGATGATGGCTATTTCAGAGTTTTAGGAGGCTATAACCACAGCAGTTATGGCCTTGTTCTCTGGGCTTCATGTGATGTTGCATGTGTGTGGGTTAGCTTGGCAGAGGAATCAATTTCTGTCTACTGGGACTATTGCTCTACTATTCCTTGTGTGTTTTCACCATTGATGCCTTCAAGGAAGTTTAAGCCAACATCATTTATTATTCATAACACTTAGTGTTTGGGCCTCTTTTTGCAATTGGGGTTTTAATTAGCTAGGGGACTCATTAGCAGTTCTACAGTTGTTATAGTCAGTATACAGAAAGCCACTGTGGAAACCAAATGGACTGTAATACATTTATCTACTTATCTGGTGACAAATTTGAACAGGCAACCATGTTAGCACAGGATCAATGTTTGCTTGAAACTGCCATACATCATTCTTGTGAGATGTTCAAGAGATATTGAGTTCAAAAACCAGAAGTCACCGAACGGCTTGAAAAATAGAAAATCTCTGGTGACATTGTACCAATCAGTCAACAGTACCAGGTCTCTGCTTGGAGGATAGTCACATCTAGACAGGTGACAGCTATCTAGCAGTTTGTGCTATAGGTAGCACTTTTAAGCATTAATTCAGCACTTTATCTCCTCTGTGTGGCTTCACAACAAGCTTTTAGAGAAATAAGCACACCATTTAAATGCCAAGCAGACAACGTGATGGTCCAAGTACAGAGAAAGTGGTGTCTAACTGAAAGCTAATGGACCATAATTGCATTCATGGTAAAGAATGTCCTTTGGCTCCCTCAATAAGCCAATAGCATCCAACACAGAAGGTTTATTATTTGAATGGTGCAATACCATATACCGTAATCACTTGTAATGTCTTTGTGCTGTTGCTGCCTCTGAACGTTTGCAAAAGCAACTATTATCAATTCTTCTACATAGATGCAAGAGGCTCATTACAGTAGATGTCAGCATTTCCATAAGCATTAATCCATTTCATTATTATAACTGGTAAATTATTTACAATGTAGACATCAATACATGAAATTATAAATATCCATTAACTATTCACATGGTCTAAGGCCCATTTGCAAAGCAAACTGACAGAAAGATTTAAATAAATATATACACTAATAACGAACTTAGGCTTTAGTCTCTACTGGTATGCATTATATTATACTGTTTTGTAAACGATAGAGTTGAAAAGGACACAACTGCATCAGATACATTTCATTATCATAAATATGTTCATAGCTGATATAAAAAATAATTGTAACTGTAAAATATCTCAATCTCATGAAGGTATATTTTCTCATTCATAACACATTTATTTTGAAACAGAAACCACAATGTAATATTGTGTAACATATATATAGTACAGTTAGCTATGGTGTTGAAATCATGGGAAGTCAACATTGTTCTGCACACTTTTCTGGTAAATACCAGCTTAACTCTGGATGTGAAGTAAACCGTTGTGTGTAATACCACATCATCCTCCCAATCTGCTATGGATACAGCAACAAAGGAAGAATGATAGCTGTTTGTGGCAGCATCTGTAGAGTGATAAGCCCACTATAGGCTGGGGATAGTGAATCAAGATGCCCTGCTATCTCCATGAACCCTGTTGCTGTGACCTGCTCCTAGATGTGAGTCCTGTTAAACCCTGGTCCATACATCATTACCACCAGCCACAGAAGGACGGCCAAGGGGATAAATAAAGGAAGTCAGCTATGATACATGTTCCATGGGTCATTACGTCCTTATGGTGGAACCACAAACCCTTCCCCCTTTTCTCCGGGCTGCTTTGTTTCCTGCTTGAAAATGTGGCTGGCAATCATCAATTGTGAAGGGGAAACATGTCCTCGGGTATGGGTGACGATAGGACGGCGAAATGCAGGAGTCTCAAAGACCTCAAACACAGACTGCATCACTGCGGGTTGTGGCAGATTGTGTAAGGGCTGAGGTCTAACAAGTAAAGCCCGGGGCCCTAGCCAACACATTTCTGTTTGTGGCTAATCATATGACACCTTAGGGCACTACACTGTGCAGGCACAAAATCCTGAGTGATGATGAGGTCTTTGAGGAAGAGCACCATCAAAGGACAGCTGGTGTTGTTTGTAATGGACTGGCATCTTTTTGCAACAGTTGTTTAACTAGAGCAGCCCCAGCTATGTTCTCTGAAGTGCACTCATTATCTAACATATATTTCCTGTCAAAACCGAACAAAATTGGCCGGAAAATAACATGAGACTAATTTGACTGTGAAAACCTAAATCCCACTGCATACATTTCTTAGATTGATGTCTTATTTTAAGTTTTGCCAAACAATCAGATGACGACCCAATTATCAGTATGAAAACAGACAACACAGTAAATAGGTGCTGCGCTACAAAAAATAAATCCAGGTCAAATTCTATAAATGCATGAGTGTTTGTATGACCACAATCATGAAAATCTTAGTTCAATCAAAACGACCCAATTAGAGACCCAATACTCATAGTCTACTATGTCAGGTGGCACTTCCACTGAATTCTTATTTCCCGCAGCCTTCAGGATATACAGTATGTGACATTTAAAAAGGTTGAACTCGATACGACACCTCAGATCGAGTTGAGAGTCACACCTCAGAGTCAGACATAGCACTGTCAGAGACTGTATCGCTCTCCATTGTTTTGGTTTTGTTCTCATGACTTCAGACAGCTGGAAGCAACATTTTTCTTCCTATATACTCAGATGCTTTTACAGTTACAAGATGCAAGAAGGCTTGTATCTACATATAAGAGGAAAAGC
>OMKL01145089.1:0-13364 GCA_900302295.1 Parasudis fraserbrunneri | reverse complement strand
CATTCTCTCTATTACCTATCCTCTGGTCAATGAAATGCTTCTCGACTTACTAGGCTTAATCTTCATCCTAGCCCACTTGAGATTCTCATTTAACTTCTCTAGTTACATTTTTGTACAGGGCACTGTCATGGTCACCAGTGTCATGTCATCCATGTAAGCCTTAATTGGTGGGAGGCGCAGCCCGCCCTGCCATCTCTCCCCACCTACCACCCACCTTGATGCTCTAATAATTACTGTACTTCCATCACCATTGTGAATGCTAATGGAAAAATAGTACACCCTGCCATAATGCCTATCTCTAGTCTCTGCCATGCTGTTGTAAAATCCATAGTACTAAAACAAATTCTAATATCTTGGAAGTATGCGTTCACCAAGTTTACAATCACCCTTGGCACCCTAAAGAAATCGAAAGCACTCCAAATAAGGCTATGTGGTACCGAACCAAACGCATATGCCAGGTCTAAAAATACCACATGTAAATCTCTTTTCTCTCTCTTGGCTGTCAAATCATAGTGTGTTCTATGCACCCTGCAAAACCTGTGATTCCTGCTTACTTCACTGTGGTATCTGGAGACTGTTTCTCTCTAAATAGTTTGCTAGCCTCTGTGCCACTATGCTAAAGAAAATCTTACCTTCTATATTCAGGAGGGATGTAGTCCGAAACTGGCTTAAAACTGAGGACTCTTTCTCCTTGGGAATTAGGATTCCCCCTGCTCTACACCAAGCTCTTGGTATAACCTGTGTATCCCATACTACTCTCAATAACCTCCACAAGAATCTAAGTATACCAGGCACACTTTTATAAACCCAGTAGGGGACTCCATTTGGCCCTGGGGCTGAAGAAGCCTTTGCACACCTTACTACAGCTTCCACTTCCTTCCACCTTGGTGGCCTAATATCCATTGCATACTCTATCTCTCCTAATGGTGGTATATCTGGAAGAAGACCCATTTCTCTATTCCTTCCTATATCTGAGTAGGTGTTTTTTAAATATTCCTCTACCTCTTGCTTTGACACTTTGAGTTGCCCTCCCCTTCTTTGACTGAACATTCCTTTAACAAATTTAAGTAGATCCCTATAAAATGCTGTCCTGATTCACTCCTTCTTCTTTCTCTTCTTCCTAAGTTGTTCTGCCCTGAGTCCTGCTAACCGACTTCTTAACTCTTCCTGCAAAACATGAATTCCCTCTCTCTCATCCACTGTAGCCTTCCTCCACTGCTTTCTTAAGTGTCTCCTCTCCTTCACTAATTTCTCTATTTCTCTCTGCCATCTGGACCTAACTGGCTGCAATCTCCACCCTCTTTCTATCAATGATTCCAAATCTTTCAGCACCATACACATATTTAATATCTCCCATTTTCTCTTAATTTATTTATCACTGTTCCTTTAAGCCCATCTAACACCATTATCAAATCCATGTTAACTGTCTCCCATTCCTTCCTTTCATTTGCCCATGGCCATTTAACTCTAGCTTTTTGCCCACAGCTCTTCTCTCTGACCGGCAGGCTGGCCTCAGTACCATCTTTATCCCCTCCTACAGTGCTTTCCCCGTCCTCCTCAGTGACTGGGTTAATGATACAGTATCCTGCAAGTTGTGGTTTTCTACCTGTCGCTGTAGAAATACAGTGTAAATGTATCACTATAATATTCCTTCCTGTGTTTATTTCATTACACACTAGAAATACTATGTATATTCTTATTTCTATGGTGACCATAAAAGACATGCATGCTAGTAGTACTCCAGCCATGGCCCTTGACCAAGGCACTGGCATTAGAACTCGAGTTGGTTCCAAGGCGCTCGGGCAGAATATGGATGCCCCCTGTTCTTCAATAGTTAGTATGGATTAAATGCTTAGGACAAATTCCTGGTGTATGCAAAAATGTACTTGGCAAATAAAGAGAATCTAATTCTAAATTCACTTTAATATTTCTGCAGTGAGCCAATTGGTGCATATGGAGGGGGGAAAACACAGGAATAGGCTACTGTAGTTTTACTATAGTTAATTTTCTTATGAGCCCTCTTTCTGTCTGATTCAAATTCCAATCTATCACATCTGTTCCATAGAGACTCATCTGTGGCATCATGCCGGCTGGATCATGTCAGCCTCTCACTCTTTCTCCTCTGCTAGTTTGATAAATAGGCTCCTGATTGTTTGCTAAGGGACAGCTCTGATGACTGATTGTTCTGAGACCGGTGCTTGTTGTCTGACTTTGTGGGGGCATGTTGGAATCAGGTTAAGGCCATCCAGATTGCTCTCTTTATAATGACTTGTACACCGGTCACCAACCTGTGACTGTCTTCTCTGTTGGTAATATAATCTGATGGTGTAATTCAACACCATCAAGCTACTCACGCAGCACACACTCTTACATGTTATTATCATTGACAGTTTTAAGGCACTGTTATAAGCATAATGTGAAGTGGATACTGCTCATACTTACTTTTAATTTGTAATTTACATATAGGAGAATAATATTTATTTTCCCTGGGTAAATTAATACAAAGAAAATGTATGCTTTTTTTTTTTTTTTATGTGTATACTGGTATGGTATACACTATATCATGCTCTTTGACAGTCTGAATACAGTAAATGGTAAATATGGAAGAAAATAACTGCATATTTTAGTGTTACCAGTCAACTTGATTTATTTTAAATTGAACCAGGGAGACTTTCCTGACGTTCCCTCCCTCTCTTTTATCCTCAGCTGTTCAGAATGAGCAGGACCACATCAGCAGCCACAGAGCTGAGGGCCAGGGTCTGGGTTCTCTATCTATCAGCATGCTGATACAGGCAGAGACCAGTGTGCATCAGGTACCTGCCTGTCACTTAAAAACACTTCTCTTATTCAGATACAAAGTGCTCTGCTGGAAGTATGGACCTCCATTTCCCACAAAGCCTTAGACCAGAGAGCCCTTATCTGTTTCTGAGAAACATGCAGATAAAGGCCGTAGATGGAGAGGATACAGGCTGCACTTTAGACAGGCAGCCATTAAATTCCCTGGAGATTCTAGCTCCAGGCTGGATTCAGTTACTCCTTCTGACCCCATCTGATCACAGGCTATTTAATTGCAGTGCTCGCTCTGGGATTGTATGCCAATGTTCAATTGCCTTCAAATGCATAATAACAACCAGATATCCCCTTTTGCGTGTGGAAGGAATGCACTGAAATTAATTGGATGATTGACGAATGAACCACAAAATGAGGCCAGTGTGTTTTCCATCAGGGTTTTCATGTGATGTGTCCTACATGTTAGAAATGTGCCAAGGCACTCAGATCACAGCACTGGTTCACTTTTGTTCACACATACACACACACATACACACCCTATCTGTCTATCAATAGAAAAGCTAATAGGTCATTTTTACCTTTTGTGCATATTCAAATGCATATAACTTTGTTCATAGAAATCCAACTAGTAAATTATAATCCAATATGACTGTATATATAAACAAAATATAATGTAAAACAATTTTACAAAACAAAATTACCTCTTATTATTCATGTATATCTTACACAAACTTGTATATGTAGTTCTCAGCATTTATACCTATGTCAGTCAGGTCAGACTTAATCTTGCCATATTTGCATTATTCATGATTAAATATTAATGATATATGCTGATTCATTGATGCCCTAAGGACGCTACTGATGTGATTTTTGTTGTTTAGAATTCATGCTGTACTACGTATGGTACATTTTTTCTATGGACATTTAAAGGAGGCAATATCTTGGCTCTTCTAGTGCTAATCCTCCTCTCACCTTCACAAACAACCATCACCTCACACCTAGCAACACGCTGACCACCACCTTTATTATTCCTCACCCCGCTACCCCCCACCCCACACACAAAGCACACACACATTCCCAATCCACCCCATCCACACACACATGCACACACACATGCACACAAACTTACGCACTGGCATACACACCATCCCTACAATTCATTTCCACACTACACTAACACCTAGGTGTACTGTGAACCTCTTAATATGGTTTGCCATTCTTAGTTCCCAGCCCTGGCCTCACCTATGAGCTGTGACATCAACACCAAGAAAATAGCTTCAGTGGGGGATGTGTTTGAGTCCATGAAGCAGCAACTCCTCCAGCTGGTGGAATGGGCAAAGTGCATACCAGAGTTCTGCTGCCTCCCAGTAGATGACAGGGTATGCAAAGGACAAACCACTGTTTATATCAACTACTGACTGACCAAACCACTGTTTATATCAACTACTGACCAGCCAAACCATTGTTTATATCAACTACTGACTAGCCAAACCACTGTTTATATCAACTACTGACTAGCCAAACCACTGTTTATATCAACTACTGACTAACCAAACCACTGTTTATATCAACTACTGACTAACCAAACCACTGTTTATATCAACTACTGACTAACCAAACCACTGTTTATATCAACTACTGACTAGCCAAACCACTGTTTATATCAACTACTGACTAGCCAAACCACTGTTTATATCAACTACTGACTAACCAAACCACTGTTTATATAAACTGCTGACTAACCAAACCACTGTTTATATCAACTACTGTCTAGCCAAACCACTGTTTATATCAACTAGCCAAACATGCAGATTACAATAATAACAGCTGTTTTTTAATTGTATTTATTTTGGTATACTTGGTGTTTGCATTTTTCAGTTGTATTAGATGTTTTGGTTCACTAGTTGTTAGTCTCCATAGTTGACATGAAGCCTGTCTGTGTGCAGGCAGCCCTGTTACGAGCCCATTCTGCACAACATCTCATCTTAGGGGTGGCTAGACGGTCCCTACCATACAATGATCTTATCCTTCTAGGTAAGATGAATATTAGCTGCTGCTGGGTGTGCTTTCAACTTTCGTCTCTTTGTGCTTTCAACGTTCAACTTTCTTTCCCTTATAAGCAGAGAGAAATGCTTGAATAGTAAGTTTAGCATTTTTCTAATGTGTGCCATGTATTAGAGTATGCAGCAATATAAAACATGTCTAATGCTTTCATGGCCCGTAGTGCATTTCTCTTGAATGAACAGTGTGTTTTATTCCTATATCTCAATCAGGTAATGACTTTGTAATCCCAGTGAATGGTGCAGAGATGGAGCTGTCCAGAGTGGCTTTCCGTATCCAGGAGGAGCTGGTCAAGCCTTTCAGAGAGCTGGACATCACCCCCAACGAGTTTGCCTGCCTCAGAGCCATCGTCTTCTTCGCCCCAGGTCAGTCAGTCTGTCTGAGGATCACTGCCGGCCATCTGTCCTTTCTGTCCTCCTCCAACAAAGGCAGACACTTTGCCAGGAATCTTTTGCCTCACAGTTCTGTCCTGTGTGTCTTTCTCTCCTCTGTCCTTGGCACCTACTGACACAGGTCAGTCTGCCCAGTCTGGTTTCATCGTGTTCTGGGGAAAACTATTAATAATATCAGGGTGTGGTGGTGAGGTCCGCGCTGGCAGGGAGAGGTAGCTGCCTGCTGGACTTTATGGCCTGTTGGCCTGTTGGCCTGAGGCTGTGATTACAGCAGCAGAGCCAGGTTGGAAGGTCATAGGACCTGTCCTGAGAACGCAATGGTCAGACTGACTCAGCAGCAGCAGACGCAGTCCCATAGCCAGTCTGAGACATGTACAATACAGAAATAAACACACGTGTAGCAGGCACTGTCCTCCATGACCCAGTCCTGCACCTCCACACAACTTTTTCCAAGCATCTGCCTGGTCCTTTCCTCCATGGGTCACTTTAACCTCGTTGCGTTTGTTCAGGTGTAAAGTAACAATACTGTATCATAGGAAGTATACCTTTCAAGATTTCTTTCTCTGTCTGTCTCTGAAGCAGTGGGCAATGCTAATCTTGTCTCACTCCAATCTACAGTCTTCAATGTTGTCTTTCAGCCTTTGACCATGATTGACTTAAGAAGCTTTTGTCAGTCTGGATTCTATTGCACCCGGTACTCAACATACATCTCCTCATCGACTTGTAGTTTTATATAAGACGATTACAGAGGCCTCCTGTACATATGTCTTTACCAATATGTCTCCCAGACTGCCCAGGGTTGGAGAGCCCTCAGACAGTGCGGCATCTGCGTTTCCAGGCCCATGTGTTGCTGGACAAGGCAATCTGTGAGCAGCGGGGCCGCTTGGGGGAGATGCTGCTGATGCTGCCCCCCCTGCAGAGTGTGGCCTGGCAAATGGTGGAGACTCTCCACCTGGCACGGCTTCTGGGGGGAGCCAGGGTGGACCACCTGCTGCAGGAGATGCTACTGGGGGATGAAACCTCAGCAGGGCAACGATCAGGCTTGGGTAGGAGGAGTCAACAACTATACATTTACATGCACGCAGTATTCTGATTACTGCTAGCTCCTATCCTAAGACAGAGATCACTTGCTGAAAAACAGTGTTGGTATGCTAATCTGTTTCAATTATTCATCAAAAACGACTGTAAATGCTCACTCATGCCATGGATGCACGAGTGGGAGGTAATTAAAAGGATCTGTAGTGTGTTTTCCTCTCACATTTACCAGCCTGTGGGGAATGTACATATATCCTCCATGGTAATACTCACAATATTCTGTTTACCAATGTGTACAGGGAAATTGATGATCAGGATATGAGAATGCATGTGAATACCTTCCGTTTAAGACCTTTACCAGGTTAGGGTTAGGCGTGATGTCTCCAGTGAGGTTAAGGTTAGGGTTAAGGTAAGGTTTAGGTTTTTAAACAAACTTGTGTAAAAAGATGCAGAGAATTGAATCAGATTAAGACATAAACCATCAAGTATTCACCGTTTTTGAACACTTGAATATCTCAAATATGAATGATATATTATTGTAAATTATGCCAGTGTGGTAGTGGTGACTGTGTACCAATGACCATGTTCACAATGACCATGTTCACAATGACCATGTTCACAATGCCACTTTGCTCTGACTCTCCCCAGGGTACACTCTAGATGTGCAAGACTTACCCCCTCTTTCAGACAACAACCTGACTCAAGGTTGCCTAGGGTTGCCTAGCACTTTCACATCTGTCATCCTTCCTGTCCCCACATGTGAGTACCATTAAATCCGTATTGGAATTATTGGGTACTTCTCTGCTCTTGGAAGAGTAAACGGACACGTCATAGTCACCTAGAATAACTCTTTTACAAGTCTCCATGCATGTAAAAACTGCTTAGTGTTGTGTGTTCTCACAAAACTAGGCAACGTAGGCCTCCTCCTAAGTAATGACTTCTGTGCTGTCAAAAGAAGTTAAATAACATGCAGTGAGCTCATATACAGCTTTATCACCACTGGGCCTATGCAGTCTGGCCCATCAGGGGGCCACATCAAGTCCTCCAGTCTAGCTTCACCTCACCTGCCCCAAGGCCTTGGGCCATTCCAACCCTTCCCTGGATATGAGCTCAGACTCCACAAGTCTGAACTAATCTGAGGGATGTTGACGTCTGTCGGCTATCGTTAACACAATTAATAATATCACGTCTGTGTTAGGGTCCCTGCTCAGTAGGTTTGTTCACTGATTTAAAGGCACAATTCATGATAGGAATATGGCACCCTCTGTTGAAACACTCCTGGCTTTGTTTCCATACTGTAATATGCATATTATATAGAAAACATATTTTTCATGTTGACATTTATTGTCTGAGCCTTTGATAAAGGGCTGAGTATTTATCAAGTTTATTTTCCATCTACAAGTCAGACTCTTCAAGGACATATGAGAATAGAATATAAGCAAAATTTTGATGGTCAAATAAATTCCCATATATTTAATATAGTGTTCCTTAATTGGTAAATTCTCTTATCTTATTCTGCTAAAGAAACATGCCAACATTTTGGGAAATACACTTATATGCCATCTTCTGTGTCCTGTACTGGACACATCGTTGAAACTGATATCTGTCTTCTTGTCCGACCCTGAGGAAGATGGCAAATAAGTGTATTTCCCAAAATGTTGGCATGTTCCTTTAACATTGCTAGGATATTTCAAATTTCATCATGATTGGACAAGCCATTGAGGAGTAGTTCACTTATTTGTGGGAATTGTGCCACCATGTGGTCAAATTACTCAAAATGGCACAGGCATCCTTGCTATTATACAACAAGCATTTGTCATCAAATCGGGCAAATCGTTCACAAGCAACACACCACTTCCTGTGTATCATGCATTTTTCCGAAATTTGATTGGAACTTGTGCCCTACCAATTATCTAAATTACCAACTTTTCCTCTTGGGGTCATGAATGTTCACAGTAATTTGAAAAGAGAACAAAAACTGTTCCAGTCATCGAGTTCACACCCAGGCAGGGCAGAGGCGGGGCAGAGGTAGCAGTTGGGGTGAATCCATAATATCCCTGACATCGTTTTCGGGATATAATGACACATACTGTATCTTCATGTGTTAAAGATCCCGCATGTATTTTCTATATTGAATAACAATTTGTATAGATATGTTTTTTCTACCTTTTTCAATAAACTACTGAAAATGGCTTAGCAGCATCTCTACACCTTTACACTCATTGAGAATGCAAGGATCTATGAATACGCAAATTGGCAACAAGCACCCATTGATATTTACCAAGAATTCCAAGCTGGCAGCTTATATTCTTTCAAGACATGTCAATACCTACTCAGCTTTCTGTGTATGCTGAAGCTAAAGGTGTCAAGTTACCACATATTGGACAATAATAGGTTTGACATATTAGTGACATCACACATGCAACTCAGATTTCAGTGCAGAGATGCTCTCCCTCTCCAGGGGAAGAATGTGAAAAAGGTGCTTCGTTCTGTACAAATAGCAATCTGTATAGTCACAGTCATGCCTTCAAGGAATTAAATGCCAGTGCTGATGTCTGTTTGTCTCACACAGCTCTTCAAGTGGCTCCCCTGATGCCCACACAGACTAGCACTAAGGTGTACAGACATGGTGAGGGTGCCAACATGCCCGCAGCATCTGCCCACGGCATGCCGGTGGCACCTGTCCACACCGGCCTATGAGAAAACGGACTGAGGAACAGCAGCTACTCATCTCAAGATTAGAGGCGAGCTATGGGCTCCAGACACAACAAACGCTAACACACACACACACACACACACACACACATACACGCATACAACACACACAACACACACACACACACACACACACACACAGATTTGAACAAAGATACAATCATATGCAAATCAAATATCAGAAATGGCTCTTTATTTGCTCACAGTTCGAATCAATAAAAAACAGATATCTGTTATGGTGACTGTTAACCTTTATGACTATATTACTTCTGTGATGGTGAGCTCTTGGTTTGAGTGACACATGTTAATTACAAATTGTGTCAAGGTGATAGTAGCAGCGACAACGCTGATGATGGTAAAAGAAATATACTTTATTATTCTCAGACGGAATATTAAGGGTTGTAAAACAAAGACATTAAAAGCATTATCACACACAATGATCAGCACATCACACACTGTTGATGGAGAGCTGATACCAAACAACAATAGCACTGTTTAACTGTGAGTATGTAGTGTGTCCAGCCTGTCAGAAGAGGGCACACAAAGCCTGTTCACAAAATCTTTTCTTGCCCTTTGAGTCTTTGAGGTAGTAACCCTTCCTGTATTGTTTACAGTCTCTGATCTGTTAAAACAAGAGCCCCTCTCCCACAGCAGGTTCAAGTGGTTAAAACCACGGGCAGCACAAAATGTTTACAACACACAATCAAAAGCAGTGTTTTTATACTGCAGCTGAACTGATAAATAACCTCTGCTGACAACAAGATGTGAAAAAACTCACACAAAAAAAGTTGTTGTTTTGAGGGAAATCAAGTGTCTTTGATAATCAGTAAGCAATGGGTAGTGCTCTATGGACCTGTTGTGGAAGCCATGCTAATCAAGACAAGACCTGGACCAGGCCTTAGACGTCTAGTGTTACCCGGATACAAGAGCATTGGTTGCTGGTTACTGTGTCCACCTTGATTTCCACTCTTTTACTCAAAGGGAAAATCCACATTGTGATATTCCAATGATCTTGGACAATTAATTCAATATCAATAAACATAGACTGTCTCCCTAAACTGGAAAACAGAGCATCAAGACTTGGATTTGTGATGTCATCAAGAGACACTTTTTGGAGTTGGTCCATTTACATCGAATTAGTCAGACTTTTTGAGCTCAAATAATTTTTGTTTGTGCTATTACGTCCAAATTAGTTTATATAAATGTTAGGCTTACAGCTCTAAATCAGAAAATGTACCCATATCCCAGTAAAATCATCATGGATACTGCCGTAGTGTCCCAGGGGTTGTTCCATTATGCACTGTGTATGGAGCAGCTCCAGGATTTTGTCTCTTGATGACATCATCACTAGAGTCTTTTCTCTCAGCTTAAGGAGAGACATGTTCATTATTCACAAATCGAAACTGAGCAGTACAATATTATACTTTAGGGTGGATTTTCCCTTTAAGGTGGAGCTGCAGCCTGCAGGTCAGAGAAAGTTAATTAGTGTGAGGTCCTGTTGTGAGGGGTGAACGGGGCAACACAGACGAGAGGCAATGGGGGCTATCATGACTCATCAGAAATAGTTGGAAAAGGAGCATGCTGCACAATGAATGACACTCTTTTGGTACTCACTCCAGTTGTTTGTTTTTAACCTAAAATACCAAATCAATGTAGAAATAGAGCAAGGAAATAATCTGTTATCTGTATATGTCATGATGATGATGATGATGATGATGATGATGATGAGGACAATGACAATGACAACAATGATGATGACGATGATGATGATGGTGGTGGTGATGGTGATAACAACCATATCCATAGTAGGGGGACATAAGCTAAACATGATGTTGACCCTGAAGTCTGAGCCCTCTCACCTTAAAAAAGAATGCTTATGCATACACTTAAATGCAAAAATGTTGTCATTCAGACGAAAAATCATATACTGTAAGTCTGTTTAAAATTTGCAGATGAACAATTTTTTCAAATCTAATTCTCTAAGGATGGTACAGTGTTATGTACATTCATAGTACGAGATAGTAGAGTTTGAGTACTTTTGGGTGATGTATCATATTCACACATTTAGATATTTGCATAATACATAGCTGTTCAAAAGATTTTGAAATTGACTTAAAGGGGACATATTATGTATCTTTTCAACAATTTTATACAACTTCCTTAAATCTGTGGAACATGTTTACTGGCCAAACAGCAAGGAGTACAAATGTAATTTTTCTCCAGTGCCTAATAATAATATGTCCCCTTTCAATTCTATGGACTTAAAAACTAATCAGGGAGCATGATGACTATTGTGTCTTCTTTCCATTGAAGACTGCAGGACCAGTAACATAAGCCACCACTGTCTATCCGCCCACTGGGGGAATTGCTGACATTGCAAGAAGTTCTATAACATAATATACTCAAACTCATATCTACTTGTTACAGTGTAATACAGTGTAATAGACAGAAAATTACATTTCCTGACAGGATATGTCTCCATAATCTACATTTCCATGACAGGGTTGGTGAGTTTGGCTCATGTCAGTGCAGCTACAGTACCCACATCCTCCTGTCTAATTTCAATCAAAAAATATTTTACTTGTAACAGCAACATTGGACATTGGGACACCTATAATATGCGACGATAAGAAAGACACGCACATCCCAAAACCCAATAGGATGGGTGCTGGATCAAAAAATACCTTGCAGAGTTGAACCACACACCAAATAGCTCCCATTTAAAGGACTTTTATTTTTTACTGTGACGTTTTGAGCTTCTGAAGTCTGAGGAAGAGCCTTGTTGCTCGAAACGTCACAGCAAAAAATAAAAGTCTTTTAAACAGGAGCTATTTGGTGTGTGGATCTCTCTGTTCAACACCTATAATATGCAGCAGAACAGAGCAAGATGAATTGTGAATAATAATACATGAAACGCTGCTAAGTCTGTAAGCACTCATACAATTATGAAAAAATTGAGACAGCCACTATTTCATCATGAAACAGATGTGTAACAAATGATGACAGCTGTTTGTGGAGGTAGTGAATGACTACCTTTTAATGGCTGAACTGGGTTGTTGAGAGGTGAGGAAATGCAATTTTTCAGCATACCTGGAGAGGTTTCAGTGCTCTGTTCCTTTCCAGCTGTTGCCTTATCCATGTGCTACAGCCTCCCTGTCCCATGTGCTACAGCCTCCCTGTCCCATGTACTACAGCCTCCCTGTCCCATGTGCTACAGCCCATGTGCTACAGCCTCCCTGTCCCATGTACTACAGCCTCCCTGTCCCATGTGCTACAGCCTCCCTGTCCCATGTACTACAGCCTCCCTGTCCCATGTGCTACAGCCTCCCTGTCCCATGTACTACAGCCTCCCTGTCCCATGTGCTACAGCCTCCCTGTCCCATGTACTACAGCCTCCCTGTCCCATGTACTACAGCCTCCCTGTCCCATGTACTACAGCCTCCCTGTCCCATGTGCTACAGCCTCCCTGTCCCATGTACTACAGCCTCCCTGTCCCATGTATTACAGCTGGCCTCTTCCACACCCTGTCAGGCTTGTCCTGGATGGGAAAATGAGAGCGGAATCAATATTAAAACTCATGGCCTGCGCCCAGAGACAACCCCTTCATTCTGGAACCACATGTTCGCCTGCTGGGCTGGGATTACATCCTGCTAGGACCTTCCCTTGTGTCTTCCCTGCTCTGTCTCCCTCTCAGTCTACTATCCCAATAAAGAAAAACAAGACTGAAATACTAAGGGGAGTAGGGTTGTCCGCGACTAAAGAAATTGTCAGTCGACTAATAGTCATAGGACTTTGTCAACTAATCGATTAGGTGACTTAATCGACATATCTGTACGATTGTATTTTCAAAATGCAATCAGGCAGAAGGACCTTTTTAAATCTCATGCTTGCCAGAGAAATTCTTATAATTCTTCAGGAAATAACTCATTCAGCTGGGCAAAACACATAAATATTGATGAATTGATTAAGAAAATCTTGCTTGACTAATTCCAAACCCACAGATTCATCAACTAGGGTGTAGCCCTAAAGGGGAGTGGACTGCCCACGTAAATAATAATAATAGTAATCATGATAAGAAGAAGAACCCATGGGTCACATGGCATAGTTTGGGTCCTTCTGCATGCCCGTCACCCCCTCTGACCCAAAGCCTTTCTGGTCTCTTTACAGCCAAAGGTGTTCCTTCCTCCTGCTCCAGTCTTGGCTGTGGGCTGTGTCTCAGGTTGATGTGAAGAGATTTAAGCTGATCTGTATTTCCACCTCAGCAGGAAAGGGAGGACAGATAGAGGTAGCACCAGGATTCATGGAAACAAGCAACGCTGACTGGAAACTGTGCATAATGAGCATTCCCTCTGTAAACACATTTATGGTTCC
>OMKL01145083.1:0-13092 GCA_900302295.1 Parasudis fraserbrunneri | reverse complement strand
CTACCCAGCCTGACTCTATGCTACTCTACTCTGCTGTGCTCTCATGTAACCAAACAGTGAGGTTGACAGGATCATACCTGTGATCTTGATGTGTCCATTCCAGAAGCAGCCTCCAAACACGAAGCCGACATCGTCAGCGTGATCTGCCTTCACAAAGCTGGGTCTGGTCAGTCGGTGTACTTCAGGGCGGTGGGTGAACTCATACATGAACACTGGAGCACCAGCATCTAAAAGCACCAAGGAGAGGACAGAAAAGAGCATTACGCCACTAGTTCATCACTCAGAAGTGAAGAATGGTCAGCGTTTGTGTTGAAGGTGCGCAAATTCCCAGTATCGATGACCGATGGCAGGCTTGTCGATTCAAGCTATACCGTTAACAACATTATGTGTGAGAGCAAGTGGCAATTATTGTTAAGTAACATAAAAGTAATGTAACATGTAACTTTTTTAAACATGAGTAACATGTAACGAGTAATACATAACATATTACTGTTCTAAGTATCAAGTCCAACATTGCTTGTAAGGGCTAATACGGTATATAGTTTAATGTCAAAGTATCTCTTCAACTGATTTAACAGAGGCTTTTCTCCAGGCTGTGAGGAACTGACCTCTGTGGTAACGTGCTACTTAGACAACTGATTTAACAGAGGCCTTTCTCCAGGCTGTGAGGAACTGACCTCTGTGGTAACATGCTACTTAGACAACTGATTTAACAGAGGCTTTTCTCCAGGCTGTGAGGAACTGACCTTGGTGGCAACCTGCTACTTAGGCAACTGATTTAACAGAGGCTTTTCTCCAGGCTATGAGGAACTGACCTCTGTGGTAACCTGCTACTTTGACAACAGGCAGAATCATCAGCATGTCTCCCAGGATCTCTGTGAAAGCGTCTCTGATGTCTTCTGGGGTTCTGGCATCTTTCAGGTATTCATCCGCAATCAGTGGGTTAGCAGTATTGGTCTGGGGGGGGCGTAATCAATGAGCCAGATAGCTAGTGAGAGATCATATGTACCGGTATGAAAGTTCAATTTGATAAATTATTCAAAACATCAAGAATTCAAGAGTGGTATTTGAGAGTAGTGATAACCCCATTAGCTAATAAACTCATCGTCATCATCATCATCATCATCATCATCATCATTGTAGTCATTGTTAATATCATCATTGTAAATATCATCATCACCATCATCAGTAGCCACACTAACAGCTGTAGTGGAACACATGTCAGCTCACCCCTGCAGGGTAGAACAGGTTCATCGTGGCCAGGACTGACTCTCTGCTCATCCCATTCTGCCATCCAGGAGGGGCAAAAGCCTAACGTCAAGAAGACGGACAAATTATATATTTCACACTGAATAAAGGATCTCTGTCATTTCCCTCAAATCACTGCCACTGGCCCAGTTGTAAAACGTCATGATCTATGCTCCAGATTTTTTTACTTTCTGGACAGTAAAAATGACTGGCATACTGGACTAAAATTATGAATTCCATTTGTAAATAATTGCAAGTACAGGACCTCCCTTCATAAAATGAATCCGGTTCAAATAGGGCTTTTAAAAACTATGTTTACACACAAATCCTCAAACACAGGAAACAAAGTCACCATCAGACATCAAGTCAACTCAGTGTTAATCAAGTATCAAAATGTTGAGGGAGAAACTGGAGAGATAATGTATCAAAATCGCTGCTGTTGCATTAAAATCATATACCTCCCATTTTATCATGTCATCTTCTGGCATTTTCACAGGGGAGACACACTGGTTCTGGAAGAATTTGATCCCAGGCCAGCAGAGGTGCATGTAGTTCCAGAGGTGGGTGGTCTTAACCACTAAACCATCTCTGGGCAGAGGTGGGTGGTCTTAACCACTACACCATCTCTGGGCAGAGGTGTGAATTTTAAAGGGGAACTGTGTCCAATTTAAGAATTCATACATGTTATTCCTATGGTCTAAGACAATCCAAAAATATTAGCAAAACCCAACAACCCCTTCCCATGCAAAAACTTAAATTTGTGATGTCATCAAGTATACAGTCTGAAGCTGCTCCATAGACAATGATTTGGGAAAGATGGTAAAGGTGACACTGAGAAGACCCAGGGGAATGTTCTGTGTATATGAGTAGCTTTTCTTTTAGAACTGAGAACACTACTAAGGAATAAAGCTAATTTGGGTATAAAAACTCAAACAAACATTCTGTGAGTCCACAAAATCAGTCTCCTCTTTATTGTCTATGGAGCAGCTCCAGACTTTATACCTGATGACATCACAAGGTTGAGTATTACTTCTCTGGTTTATGGCTTTGGGAGAGAGTAGCTCATGTTCACAAATATTGACTGAACTTTCCTAGACCATGGAAATACCATATTGGAATTGTGGGTGGAATTCCCCTTAAACATCAGGACAAGAGGTGAGAACGTGCTCACCTGAGGCAGGATCCATCCAAACTCGTGGTTGGTCACTCCAATCATGACTGGAACCTTCAGGACCTCCTTTCTCTTCAAAAGCTCCTCAGCAACATCTGTCAGGAAGTCACCGTCCACCACTCCTCCCAGATACACCCTCATCTGAACACACGGCAAAGCTGCTTAATAACCCTTTCAGACGTACCATCTCAGATGCTCTGAGAAATGAACATTCTAATGATGATGTAACAATGGTGACATGGTCATGGAAGGTTATGGAGTTCTAGGATTCCAAGCAGGGCTGTCCTGCCCATACCTTCCTTAATAGGGCCCCCAACCAATCAGATTTGTATTTCTTTTTTTTTTTTTGGAAGTTAGATTTAAAGTCCAACTGAAATCGAAACACCTTGATTTTGTGTCAGCATTAATACCACTACTCCCCATGTACACTGTATAGTCTCTTCCTATGAAAAAGATATTTGTTGTTTCAAATAAAGACCTTAACATTAGATTTAGTTTAGTTTAGTTCAATCTATAATAAAAATAATCAGTGGGATAAGCAATTGCTGGATCTTAAATCATATTTGATCTGCAACGCCTAGTTTGACAGTTTGATCAGAATTTTGTGTGCCCATGGAGGTATTATAGAACAGGTGCACACAGCAGTTCCTGGGTTGTGCGTGTGTCATGCACACGGAAACAGCCTGTAAAGGACAGGAGTGAAAAAGAGGGGTATAGAGGCATGCTAGAATGCATAATCTCAGTGGTATTTTCAGCAAAAAACTTCAAAGACATGTTTTGGGGACCTCAAAGAACTATATTAACTTAAAGGAGTATAATATGGGACTTTAAAAAAAAAACAAGACCAACAGTCTAACAGCGGTGTAGCCAGCCAGCAATCAATGTATCAAATGACCTCCTGTATAAAATCAGCATGTTTTGCAAATTAATATGAGAAGTGATAAGAAATTGGCAAGTGTCATAGCTTTATATCAGGTGTTTATTGCATAGTTTAGCCAGTTGCTAAGCTGAATGAGAAGCAAAACTCCAAAACCAACCATGATCTTATCTATATGGCATTTAACCTTTAGGGCAAATGGCCACTACGATGGGTTGATCCAGTTAGCATAGGACCCATTTCCAGTGTGCGGCAGGTTTGTTTTGTCTAGCTAATCCTTTTTTAATATGAGCTATTTCAGGAAAAAGACACATTGAGGTTTCTATGGCAGACATTTCTGTTGCTGACCACAGGTTCAAATGCACGTTTGTATTGTTAGGTGAAAAGGAAAAGATACAAAGTTCAGGACAAATGTCACGTTAGCAGCCTGGAGCACAGACAGGTATATGTATATGACAGGTGACGGCTAAGCTAGTTAGCCAACATTACAAACGAGGTAACATTTGTTCTACTTGTACTGAACCAAATATAACTAGTATCTTTTATATATTTATGTCATATGAAACTAAAGGTAACCAGCCACATCATGATTACTGGTAAAAGAGCTAACATTAAGTATTGCTAAAAAAAACAAAAAAACAAGCTAACAGAATTAACAGACTTTCTGCATACTCTCACTTCTGGTGAAAGAAATAACAGTGAAATCCAACCATTCCGAGCAAATATCTTGCTTTATACCCACTACTTACCCTTTATCTAGCACCTGCTACTTAAACAAGATATAATTATAACACTTGTGTTGTAATTAAATTATGCACTTTTGTTCCTCCGCTCCCTGCAGACGTAAACTGGCAGACTAGAAGACCTGGAGAAGAGACCTCAAGCTACAGCACCATGCTGGGGAGGTTACATACTGTGTGGTTGGTGAGATGAGTTCACTGATGTTCTGTTCCAGGATAATGAGCCTTTTCTCTCAGTATGTCTACCAGTATGTCTATACCACTGGTTAGTGGTTCTCAAATTTTACCCCCAAAGTAATGCATCAGGCCTGGCCACAGACCCCATTTGAAAAGATTTTGTTTGATTAAAATAGTAATTCCTATACATTCTTTAATTGGGCTAACTTCTGATGAACAAATTAGCAGTGAAATTAAGCTACTCATTTTACTACGGGGTACAGTAGTAGGCTAGAGCAGTGGTTTTCAGACTTGGGGGGCCTCCAGAAGGGGGGTCACATGGATCACAGGATAAGGGGTGAGGGTAAAAGCTAGGTGACCTAACATTCTGATCCAAGTGAAGGGCATTTTGTGAACAGAATATAATGTACAAGTAATGCAATATTATTTTAACTCATTTTGAGCTAAATTGAAACTTTTGCCTTCATCCTGTATGGCCCCTTGCTTGAGGATCGAAGTTTGAAAGCCACTGGGATAAATAAACTAAACAATGTGTTACAGTTCAGCTAAGCTCACATCTGTCTTATAATAAATGTATGATCTTAGGCTACGTCCACACTAATACATTTTCGTTTTAAAACACATAACCTTTGCCTATGTTTATGCCTGGCGTCCACACTACTTGTTTCGAACCCCTAAAACGGAGACTTCTGAAAACGCTGTTGACCTCATTTTAGTTTGGAAACGCCGGGGTTGCGCTTTAGTGTGGAATGGGCGGAAGTGGTGACTTTTGAAAACAATGACACAGACACCCACGTTCGCTTCCTGATTGGGTCTTATCAGTCACGACGTGTCCTTCCCTGATTTGTCATACCCCTATCACGTGACCCTTTTCCGGAAGCAAACAAACGACAATTATCAGCCTTAACTACCAGCGGTTAATTCACCATGGATAAGAAATGACAGGTGTTGCTGACCTTATTGTCTAGCGGCTGTTGTGCAGTTAAATTCTGTATTGTATAATTAAGCAATAGCTCATGACAGGCCATGGTATATTGTTATTATATCACAGCTAAGGGCCGTTGTCCGGCCAAACATGAAGCCCCAACCCCCTTAGCTGTGATATAATCGCAATATACCACGGCCTGAAGTGAGCTGTTGCTTTTATAAAATGGTCACCAAGTATGGTAATATGAAACTTATAGACACATTCCAATTTAAAGTTTTTATTACTAATTAAATAAATAATTTATACAAGGAAATAGGTCCTCCTGGCTTCCTGCACATAGTGCAAGGTGGTTGCTATGCAACGTACACTAGCTTATTTTTAGCCCCACTAGCAAGGAAAGAACAGTGACAGCCAGTTACAGCAGGGATGCTATCCTTATGACAATATAGCAGGCGCTAACAAATAATTCTTTGTAGTTATGAGTTATTATTAGTCAATGATGTCACTATGAATTGTAAGTTATAAATATATTATGACATATGTCATATGAACAGTTGGTCTTATACCATGCCCAGGGCTTTTTTTTTTTAAACAATGAATTATAATTGTTTATTATATCATTAATTATAAATGCTTATTCATTTGGTCTTACGTTTATACACTATATTATGACACTTTCAGCCAGTTCAGAGTTTTGGACCCCTAGCCCTATTTCCTACCTACCAATGATGCCAACTGATACAAGTCCTTTCTCAGCACAATCCATGTCAGTCCTCATACTAAATATACCTGCAACTCTGGCTAGTTAGCCACAAAAATAATGCAAAGCCAATGGGGCCATGGTCCAGTCTGAACACGAGATTAAAGCTGAAACCTACTCTACACTGCACCCAGAGTAGGTTTCAGCATTTGCAGGGCTTGCACAGACTGGGGCGTAGCCCTACTGATTGACTGCTGACTCTGAGGAAGACGATTTGGAAACATCACTCACCCCCCTGCAGTAAACATGCAGACTCTATGAGTACTCCAGTGTTTTGCTTCGGGTAGTCTACTTGAAGTGCCCGGGTAAAAAAACAAAAAAAACGTTACCTATAGCCCCACTGACTTTGCTTTAGTTTTGTAGCTAACTCAGGAGAGCTGTAGATATCCAGTCTGAAGACCAGCATGGATCGTGCTAAGAAAGGACTCTACCAATCATTAACATCATAGGTCATTGGGAAACAGGACTATTCTGAACTTACTCTTTAATATCATGCCACAGTTGAAAACTAGTTGGTTAGCTCAGTGGTTCCCAAAGTGGGGTCACCAGTATAACTGATTCATTTAAATTGTTTAATTTCACTGTCACAACATTCAATGTATAGGAATGACTATTTTAATCACAGTTTTCATTCTTGTTTGTTATCTCCCCACTGACAGTATAGACAGTTATGGAATCCTAGACTAAATATCTAATAACAAATATCTTTTAAGATGGGGATACTCTGGGACAAAATCTTTTGGGGTCTGTGACCAGGCCTGATACATTACTTTGGGGGTAAAATTTGAGAACCACTAACCAGTGGTATAGACATACTGGTAGACATACTGAGAGAAAAGGCTCATTATCCTGGAACAGAACATCAGTGAACTCATCTCACCAACCACACAGTATGTAACCTCCCCAGCATGGTGCTGTAGCTTGAGGTGTCTTCTCCAGGTCTTCTAGTCTGACCGTTTATGTCTGCAGGGAGTGGAGGAACAAAAATGCATAATTTAATGTGCTATCGGTGACTGACGGCGTGTATCCCCGAGTCGCCTGAGTTCTCGATCCACCTTTTGACCACGCCCCTAATCCGAGTTGTTGAGGAGTAGTTCATGTTTTTCGTTTTATGAGAATCACGTGCCCTCTGAGAATCACTAACATCTTCAAATGTGTCATCATATTGACAAGACAAAGCATATGACCACCAGATCCAATAACATTTTGGAAAAACGCATGGCAAGCTGGAAATGATTCGTTACTTGTGAATGCACTGTCCGATTTACAAATTTGTTTGCCTTATAATAGCAAGGAGGCCTATGATGTTTTGAGTCATCTTGCCTCATGGCGGCACTATTCTCATAAAACTAAAAGCATGAACTACTCCTCAATGGCTCGGATTAGGGGCATGGTCCAAAGGTGGATTGAGAATTAGGGCCGTTTGGGGATATACCCGCTGTCGGTCACCAACAGCACATGTCTAGTTTCTTTCACCAGAAGTGAGAGCATATAGAAAGTAGCTACTATCTGATCACAGGTTTCATTCTATTAGCTTGATTTTAGAGCAATACTTAACGTTAGCCCCTTTCCCAGTAATCTTGATGTGGCTGTAACTCTTTAGTTTCACATGATATAAATATGTAACAGGTACTAGCTATATTTGGTTCAGTACATGTAGAACAAATGTTACCTACCGTATAGGCTGCTCCAGATATTCGTCCTGAACTTTGTAACTTTTCCTTTTCACCTAACAATACAAACGTGCATTTGAGCCCGTGGTCAGCAACAGAAATGTCTGCCAGAAAAACCACAATGAGTTTTTTTCCTGAAATAGCTCATATTGAAGAGGGATTAGCTGGAATCGTCTCTCTGTACACTGGGTTAAGTGCTGGCATATAGCTATCAACCAATTAAGGGCAGGGATGATTAGGTGGCCTTGTTGTCAGAGACCTGATTGGGAACTTGGCCAGAAACATTGGGCAACTCCTTAGTCTTTGCGATAGACGCCCTGGGTTCTTCAACAACTGAGTTCAGTTGGGACGTGTCATCCAAAGGACTTTGTGGCTGTCTATGTGGCAAAAAATCTGTGCGACTGCCGAATTAGTAGTGGAATTATTTAATTGGTCTCATATCCCTGTTCCACCAAGGCAGTTTGAGGGCCGGTTCAGAGCCGATGCCTAATCTCAAACCAGTTCTACGTGATCTAATTTACCCCCCCCTCCCAATTTAGGCAGCTGGATAGCTACCTAAACATACTGTCACATGATATTCACTGTTTACAATGACTGTATCGACTGTAATGCCTGCTAGCATAACATTAGCTTGATGACAACAAACAACAAACTAGTTCCAGGTATTATTCAGAATCCTGAGTGTCACAAGTGTTAATGTTGAATGCAAAATGCATGGAAACATGGATAAATGCTCCTTATTTTCATTCGATTTTTTATCTTTGGCCATCGGTCATGGTATAAGCAGGATAATGTCCTTCGAGCTGTACATTAACATATTTTAATGAACTCAGCGGAGGCAACCGTGATATAATGACGTGGCTCTCTTGCCTGTGGAAAAGCAAACAGGTTCTTTGAAGTTTTGCAAGTTGAACCACTACAAACCGCCATTAGCACCAGCTCAGAACAAAAACTAGGTTTGTGTTGGTGGAAAGGGGGTAATAGGGAGGTCAGTCAGCCAATCAGAGGGCCCCCCGAACCATCAATAATAATGTCAACTATAATTGCAACCCACCAATCCGAGGGCTCCTTGAAACATCAGTCATCATGTCAAAAATAATTTCAACTGAACGGCAAAATGTCAAAACGATTGTACCCCTCTGGTGCGGAGGTCTGATTTCAGGTATAACGGAAGGGTCCCCAAATTATTTTTTGCCTACGGCCCCCAAAAGCCTAGGGACGGCTCTGATTACAATATATAATTCTGAGACAACATTCCAAAAGAATTGCACCTAAAAATGTTAAAGCTACTCCAAAGCTAGGAACAGTGATAGCCTATATGTTAGACTGAGAAGCAGGCTTGTGACTGGAAGGTTGCCGGTTAAAATCCTAAGCCAGATCGAGAAAATCTGGGTTGGGGAAGTGATTGAGGATCACTCTCACTGCCCTAAACAGCAGTTGAGGTGGCTTTGAACAAGTTACTCAACTGCTCCAGTGGAGCTGCTCAGTGACCAACAGTAGAAAAATTTGGCCGTACTGGGCAGATCCCTGGTGTGAATGTGTGGAACTGTGTGAGTGTAGCAGGCCTTTGCTGAAAGAGAGACAGCATGCTCAGTCAACCTTCCCTGTATACATCTTTTATTTATTTGTTTTGTTTTCAAAGCTCACCATGTCCCATGTATTGGTATTGGCATTGCTCCAGATCCCATTTCTCTACTAAAAATGAACCTTCAATGGAAACACCTTGGCTGAGAATGGCCATAGCCTGCCATCTAGTGGCTAAAGGTGAAATAACACCCTAATGATTCTTCACTTTCGAGTTTGTATAAAATCACTTTGGTCTGAATGATTAATGAATGAGTAAACTCTACACTTTAAAATATTTCATGTTGAATTATTTGGTCCAGCTTTCCTGAATTAATGAAGTGGTACACTCGTGCTGGCTCTGATTAAATCCTCTTACAGTTGACTGGTTTGAAGTTTATTAAGTTTATTATGTTCCAGTGTTTTTTCTTCAAAGTAGCCCAACAATGAACTGCAGGTATCAGCTGTGTGGCAAAACGTGTAAGCTGTTTCCTTTCAAATGTATTGGAGGAAAAGTATCACATTGCTACAACAAAATGCAAATGCTCAAGACTAGTACAAGTACTCAAAAAATTACTCAAGTATAGTACTCAAACACTCAAACACACACACACACACACACACACACACACATACCTCATAGACTAACTCACTCTGTCAGTCAGTCAGTCCATCAGTCATTAACTCAGTCAGTTATTCAAGAACACGGTCATTCATTCATTCATTCATTCATTCATTCATTAACTCAGTCAGTCAATTAATCATTCAATCAGTCAGTCAGTCATTCAATCATTCAGTCAGTCAGTCATTCAATCATTCAGTCAGTCAGTTATTCATTAACTCAGTCAGTCATTAACTCACCCCCTCACTCGTGGTTAGCCACTCTGCCCCTAGTGGTGGCTCACAGGCGTGGCACTTTGCTTCACATCTATGCCACTGTGTGGCCTTGTTTTTCCCTCTGTACTGGGATTCATTTACCTTTTTGCTAGCATTAACCAGCTCCCCTTCAGTCCTCCCTCTGAGGCAGCTGACCAGCTCCAATGTGCTGCTGTGGTCACACTCAGTCAGATTGGCCACAATCTGGAGGTACAGTAGAGAGTAGATCCAACTATTATGTGTTCTGTTACATATGTGTGTATGATCTCATAATATACAATAACAATCAGCCGAAGTCATCAGCAAATTGAAATTCAATAATATGTTTGTGTGTGTGTGGAGAGAGAGGGGGGGGGGGGGACTCAAAGGGAAAAAAAGACAAAGAAACAGAAAGGAAGGAAGAAGCAGGGATTTTGTCATTTGGTTGGTAGGCAGGACAGTACCCTGGCTTGTACTAAAGGCTGGTTTGTTACATAGGTGCCCATCGTTGCCACTCCACTTTGGAAAACGGCTTTATGAAACAGTCCCTTGGCTTGTGGAGACAGGGTCTATTTGGACAGAAAAAGAATATGGATAATATTTCCAAGTCCTGCAATTGCATGGGCAGCATACAGATTTGCACAACAGTGAATAATGAATAATAAATACAAGATGTTCCTGATGATAGTAATTCAGAAATATCCATGGGTCAGCACAGATGGTCTCAACCTTGCTGGAACCACAGCACTGAACCCTAGTATGATAATACAAGTAGGGTTTAAAGGGATAGTTCAGATTTTTGGACATTAAATTGTATGAAATACTTGCCAGTAGTGTAGTCGATACAAAGCTATTAGCTTACTTACCAAGTGGTCGGAGTTCTGGCCGGGTTCCGGGGCGAACCAGGGAGCTTTAGACAGGCAGCAAACGGGGATTCGGGGGTCACAAAAGTTTTACAGTTATCCACACCATGACATGCAGGCAAAGGGTTACCCATTTCCAACACAAAACCACAGTATTTTGAAACAGCTGATAGGCCGCATTACCTGTGAACCAGCTCCAGTGCTTAGTAATACATTGTTTTTTTTGTTTTTTATAGTAATCAGAAGTGAGGACCGTGGTTTTGTGTTGGAAATGGGTAACCTTTTAAGCATGTTGTGGTGTGGATTAAAACTTTAGTTTCGTGCCCCTGTTTGCTTTCCGGTTCACTCGAAACTCAGCCAGAACTCTGACTGTGGGACTCGGTAAGTAAGCTAATAGCTTTGCATTCAATGGAGAATTTGACGACGAGTTGACAAATGAATTGGCGCTACAGCGCACATAGGAGAAAAGGGGTCCCTGAAAATTGTGCATCACGTGCACGAGGATGCACGCGCATGCCACGAGCATGGGCGTGATGTAGAACACAAAACGAGTGCACTGGAGGCGTGTAAACATGTCATTGTGCTTCAAATTGATTGGTCTATACCGTCACTCTCAAAATAGAAGCTAACAGCCTGTCAATCAAAGGAGGTCGAGCTCATTACAACTTCACTAAAACCAAAAGTGAAACTTAAAAGGGGCAGTATATAAACATTGCGAGAGCAAATAAAACAGAGAAAATTGACTTAGCAAAGGTTGTATGAGGTAGGAAATGTATTTAGCTTGTAGACTATAGAACAATAGAAAACTCTGTCTATTTGTGTCAGAATATGAATATAAAGAAAACATTGCTGAATACCTTTAATTAAGTGTTTGTTCAACACTAATTCATGCATTAACTAATGTTAATATTAATTAATTCAAAATGTTGTTTTTTATGTAAGATGTAATTTAAACCTGCACCATGTAACCTTTTCATGAAAAAATGATTGCTTATTTAGCTATTTCAATCACAGAGTTGTCCTGGAAAATAGAAAAACAAAACAAAAAACAACAAGAGCAATGCATTAAACACAGCAAAATTGCCAATATGTACTCTTCTGGTCAGGCATTACTAGTGCCGCGAAATCCATAAAAGGCTACAGTCTCATCTCTAGAGCATAAAATGTGAACGACACAAATGTAAAACAGAGCCCAACGTTACCTTGCTTGTAATGTCTTTTTTGTTGCCGTTTTCTCTTGTCCTCCATGTTTAAACACAGTGCTGTTACCTCTCATGGCCACAAGGTGCCAGTCTTACATAGTGCAGCGTTAAGTTCTTTCAAATTAAAGTTGTTAGTAGTTTAATCAAGAACCGTTTTAGAGTAGTGACCCAAACAATAACTATAATCAACTATAATCATGTTTTTCCATATTTAGTGTCTTAATTGGTTTCTCTACCAGAATAGATGCACTGATGCCTCCAGCAGATTCCCCAGCTATAGTGACTGACTGTGGGTCTCCTCCGAAGGCCTGGATGTTCTCCTGAACCCATCTCAGAGCTGCCAGCTGGTCCAGGAAGCCCCAGTTACCCTGAGCGTGCTCATCTCCAGTGCTTTCAGAAATGCAAACACATTTTGAGTTGTGAAGTTGGAATTCTGCAATATACTGTACATTTCAGTGAGAAGAGGTTGGAAACCATGAATTAACCAGTGTGTGTGTGTGTGTGTGTGTGTGTGTGTGTGTGTGTGTGTGTACATATGTATGTGTGTGTGTTTGTGCGTGTTTGAGTATGCCTTGTTTTTACATCGGCTTACAGTGTGTGTGTGCGCGTGTGTGCATGTGTGTGCGTGTGTGCATGTGTGTGTGTGTGTGTGTGCGTGGTGATGACAGACACATGTGTTTCACATTTCCTCTGTTAAGTAACGATGCTGACATCTCTGACCCACTTCTAGTTACTCTTACCAGAGAGAGAGAGAGAGAGGGAGATAGAAAGGGAGAGAGAGGAATACGAGAGAGACCGAGAAAGAGAGGGAGAGAGATAATGAAAGAGAGAACGAGATAGACAGACAGACAAACAAACATATAACTGGACAGACATTTAACGGACAGACAGACAGAGAGACAGACATACGGACAGACAGACAGACACACACACTAAACAATAAATCAACATCATCTACACATGATATGCACATACTCCAATATTTCCCCTAAAACGTTTGCAACAGTGGGGGTCTGGAGCCATTCCAATCGTGGG
>OMKL01145075.1:0-20652 GCA_900302295.1 Parasudis fraserbrunneri | reverse complement strand
CATTCAGCCAGCAATCACATAAGCACGTCATAATCACTCTCATGTCAGACTGAAAAAATATAGAGACGGGCCAAAATGCAGATACACTTCTTTTCAACTAATGGCGGGTCTCGTCCAAGCACAATGAAGCCCCTTATGGTGCGCAATATCTCCGCACCGAGGACGCGATTTGCGCAGGTGACAGACAGTGGTCTCAGTTAGACAGATTTACGCACAGGTGTCAAGCTCGCCTCCCCAGCTGACCATCCTGGATGAGTCGGTACAAGCGAATGACAGCAAATCCTAAATAGAATGCGGTCTCATGCATTGTTAACGTTAGTAACAGTTTTGATTTTTCATATCGACCGCATCATGGAAGACACAATAAGCAAACACTATTAGAACAAATATCAAAATAGACCAAGGCCACTGATACTAAATCATAGGCCTACATTTCGATATAATTAATTCCATAAGGACGTGCATAAATAATAGCACCAAACCAGACAATATGGAAAATGGTCATGAGAGGCGCTGGACGTATTCCACCTTTGGAATGTAGTCTATCGCGCAGTCAAAATGACTATCTTGAGAAACTTAAATCCAAGGATAAGTCAGAGGTCTGAATGGGGAGTAGTGCAATTTACCATAGTATCACGCTGCGAGCACTTGGATATCTCACGTCGGATTTGGTCCCCAAGTGCCTAAGCTTAATTATTATTTACTTAGCAAGAAAGAAATGTTTATTGGTAACGTTGGGATGCCCTCTAGTGGACAGAACGTATAACAGACAGTGACATTGGCAATGTATAAGCCTGTGTATTCAGTGTATAGGTACATAGTAAATATTAATAATTTGACTAAATTTGAGCATTAAAAAATATAATATTATTTGAATATTAAAAATAATAAGGAATGAAATTCGAATGCGATTATAGAGGAAGATTGACAGCTCTAATGTGGAATATACACCTGTGGTTCTGGACCCAAACACTACCTAGTCCTTTCTCTGTCTCTCAAAGGATCTTACCAGTGTGATTCGTAAAGATGAAAAACTGAATGTTCCTGACAACCCAGAGAGGTTCAATGTCTACTCCGATATCCTCGGATCAGTGGGCTTCAAGTCAGGGACCCACAGCTGAGATGTGGAGCTAGGAGATAATAACGACAACTGGATGGTTGGCGTGGCCTTAGAGTCTGAGCAGGAATGTGATGCATGAAGAGACGCCAGACAAATCAGGGCTGTGGGGGCAGTTGAAGGAGAGTTCCATGGGATCAAGCAGAATGTACACAGGATCAGGGTTCATCTGGACTGAGACCTTTGTGATGTGTCCTTCTACAGCCTCACCACTCAGAAGAAGGCACAGCATCTTGTCTCTTTTTAATCCACTTTTACAAAGAAGGTGTACCCATACTTCTATTCATACAGCCGTCTGGAGATAATTTCAAGTAAGACATCTGTGGTCCATCACAGCAGATCTTACATGTAAAAAGCTGCACCCATTGAATGACTTGGAGGAGGAAGAGGACTTTCTAAAGTTCATCTTAATTTTCTTTAACACAAAGGAAGCTATTTCAGTGCATGTTATATTATCTGGTTACTTTTTGTTTTATAAGCTTTTATCCCCCCAATAAAGTAATGTGGTGAGGCATTTCCCATCACTGTGGAGGACAGTTTGCGATGTTGTGATCATAGAGAATAGTCCTTTGGGGCATAAACTCTATTAAAATGTATGGAAACATGGGATGGTGTATTATGTTACGTATGGTATGTTATATAATACAGTATACAGTAACTCTATAAGGCTCCTGGATCCAGCCAGCTGATTGATCAGATCTTCACTTTAATATGATTGAAATTGTCATGCCACATGCCTAGAAATAAGAACTGGAAGAATCAAGCTCACCTCACGTAGGTTCTGACTTGTTTATTGTGCAAGACTTAACAAGCAACTGACCATACAGAATGATGGCAATAGAAATGGATCTGCATGCTGCTAGTCACAAAGCAACAAAGTCTAAGTATGTACATTCAAGTTTCTTTTATAGACAGAAATAGGAAACTGATCACAAACAAGTATAATAGATCAGAGTACCGCTACTCCTCTGACACAATATGAGTCAAAACATTTCAGGAATTCATTGCACATGCAAAATGAGCAGTAGGTTCAATATAATTTCATAAGGTTACAAAAATACTAAAAGATTTTAGAGAACATTTACACAAATAAGTTTTATTGTGGCACCTACACTAAAAGATGTCAACGTATTTTTTTTTCTTTCCCCAGCATTGGACATGATTGGTAGAGGTGGACAATTCAGTAGTATACAGCAGGGCTGTCGAACAGATGCCATAGCAACAGTACTGGAGCCTGGCAAAGGGACATGATACTGGTCTAAAAGCAACTGTTTTTCATCCTCCTTTTTAAATTTGGAATAGGAGGCGGTGAATCTTATCTGATCGATATCTGCAACAAGCATTAACCAGTAACTGCACAGAGGGGTTAAATGGACAACTGAAATCTACAAAGGTTTCCCCTGAATCTGAATGACACAATCTGAAAACCAGTTCTATGGAATATCCCTAGTAGGAGACACAAAAAAGGCAACATTACATGGCCATGTCCGTTCCTCTTATTCTACTTGCTCATTCCAGACATCAGTGAAGAAATGCATACAAATGATGCCATTTGGTAAGTTGCCATTTTAAGACGAAGACTAATAAAAATGCATTTTAAGACAAAAACCTAAAAATGTCTATACATTGTTGAGTAATTAGACTGTGCTGTAATGACTGGTTTGTTTGATTCTTAAAACAAAAATCCACCTTAAAACAATTCACATGCAGAACAAGACGCAAGTAACAGAGAACCACAACTCCTAACTGTGATGTACTGGTAATTAAGTGACACTGGACCAAGCTCCACTTAAGATGTATAGGACTGCAACTTTGTGGACCATTTTACGGGGACATGGGTGCAGTTCCCAGTTCAGAACTGTTGGCACTACTATGAAATCAAGCTCATTTGAGTATAATATCTCACAAATATAAAGCCATGTATCACTGATTAGACTCTTAGATCTCTGGATTCTAGCTTACAGAAGGATTTGCACATTCTCAATTATCAGTCCTCTGTCCAAGGCATAGCAAATCTGAATTTCTGTTTTAAGGTGGATTTTCATTTTAAAAAGCCGCCCAAGCCCTAGCAAAACAAACATATAATACTTTGAAGACTTGACAGACTCATGGTCATCACTGTCTGGCCACTCTAAAATAGATTGATGAGCCTTATAAACCATAAAGGCTACTCCCAACCAAATCCTAAAATTGAGAAAATATCTACATCTTTTGATAGAGCACCACTGTATCTGATGGCCATTTAGTGATTCTTATGACCTGAGGATGGAGAGAATTTGGTCATAGCTGCCTAAAGCCTCACCAGTGGAATGACAGTTTACAACACAGTCCATAGACAGAGCTATAGTAAGCTGTCTCTCAACAACACTTTATATGACCCTGTTTGGACGGTTGAAATACATAGGTAAGGGTTAGCATTAGATGGAGCAGGGTCAGAGTTTGGCTGTTCACTACTGATTTCTATTTGTTTTATTTTATTTTTTATTTGAAAAGAAAAATCACTGTGATTGATACCTTAATACTAGATGACTTTATTACTGGAATCCAAGGCAACCATGTCAATACCTCCTGCACAAATGCTTTCTGAAAACAGAAAACCCAACTTGATGATAAACTCTCCACTCTCCTCAACTACCCACTGTGTGTGTGTGTGTGTGTGTTCTTGTTCTAAATTATTTGTGGCATCTTAACCATTGGAACTTCCATACATTTTAAGGCAGGCAATTCATACTTATTTGGACGGCTAGACTCTTAAAGAGTGTGTGCATAAAGAATGTATGTCCTGTAACGACAGTATGAAACAGAGTGTTACCCCTTTTCCACCAAATTAGTTCTGGTTCTTTAACTGGTTCCGTTCAGGATTCTTGGAGCCTTGGTGCCATCTAGTGAACCAGCCCGCATCAAGGATGCTTCATGAACTCCTATAATCAGCTCTCTGGCAGCACTTAACATGCCGAATACCCGAGTCAGCCTTGTATTATAGGTGAAATACCTATGCATTAGAAAAATATATTCCCCAGCAAATGTCTTAGTTGCATCAATATTGTGCTGTCACAACGGTTTCATTTTTGTTAGTTAAGTATTTAATGTTCGCTATTGGCCAAATTGTCCTCCGTCATCTTGTTATAATCAGGAAATGCCCATGTAAAATGCATATTATAAATTGAGAAATCTAGTGATCTACGCACAATAGATAATTTTTTCCAGCAAATCTCTTAGTTACAACAAGACTGTGTTAGCTGGGCAACGTTGTGTCTAAAGGTGAAGTATTTAGAATGTTCGCTATTTGGCCAAATTAGATGGCTGGTCTAATGTAACATTAGGGACAGAACGCACAGTTACTCTTTACAAGTGAAATACAAGGCTTGTGCAGATTTAACAGACCATTCATGACTGTAGAAGTAGAATTGGATCTGGCGATGGTTTTTGACTTGAATTCTCCAATGTTGCCTTCTCTCCATCCTCTCTTTCCAACCTGCAGAATAACACGCCCACACAGTTCGCAAGAAAAACCTGCTATTTTTTGGTTCGAGCTGTGAACCAACTTTTCGGGATCCGAACCAATTTATTTTTGGTCGAAATCCTCCGAACGGTTCAAAATTAGGTGTGCGGACCGCAATGGAACCGTTCCTTGTTGGTGGAGAAGGAGTATCTATGTGTGTGTGTGTGTGTGTGTTTTAGTCTCATGTAGTCCCCTCAGTTCCACTGCTGCTGGTCTGTCCACTGTTGGTGAGAGAGACTGTGGCCTCCTGGTCTGTATCCCGGATGAAGATGACGGCATCGCCACTCACATTAATGAGACACTGAGCCTGGGGAGACAGACAGGAAGGGGAGAGAGGAGAATAACCCATGAGGAGAGATTACACTTTGTCTGATGCCCGATAACGCAAGCTGGACACAATCCCAGTGCCTGATGGGTCTACATACTCTCTCTTATGCACTTTAAAGCAGAGGTCACACTTCATGCATTGAATGCATTGCTCTCCGACAGGAATTCATCAATTTCAAATGAGCTTCCAAATATGACTTTGCATAACATGCTATTCTGTACAGGCGCTGTGTAAAGCATTCCAAGTTGCACAAAGTAAAGTATTCAGTGTGAGCTTGACATAATGTTTAATGACCTATAATTAGAAATTTCGTAACCTCTTAATGACATCTCCATTAACTTGACAATAACACAACATGAAATTCTGATGAAGACAGGTCTGTGTGTGTACCTGGTTCTTGTTGGGGTTTTCCATGAACACACATTCTTTCATGCTATAGGAAACCACCGCGTTGCCACCCAGAGCTGCTACGTGGGCTCTGACCATTGCAAACACCTCTGCTATGAACGAGTGGAGAAAACCACTCACACCACCCTCCTACAAAAGACAAGCAAAATACATTATAAGTAGCTAGATGTGTAAGCTACTTCTACATGAGGATTGATGTATGGTATGGAGGTGAACGTTTGGCTAGCAAAAATAGTGCAATCTTTTAAATCACTCCACAAGAAACACTTACAGACAGGTCTATTGATAAGGTCTATAACTTGTTTTTATTTTTGTTCTAAACATTTTTCCCCCTATTTTTATGGTATTTTGATTTTATTTGTTTGCTTTGTGAAATTCACTTGCAGTTTTAAAAGTGCTATGTAATTAAAGTTTATTATTGTTATTGTGAGTGAGTGAGTGAGTGAGTGAGTGTGTGTGTGTGTGTGTGTGTGCGTGCATGTTGCTCCTACCTCCCGTAGTGATGTTGTCTCTCTGATGAAGAACATGTTGATGATCCCAAGGTATTTGACGATGCGTGTCCCGGGGAGGAAGGACAAGGGCGTCATCTTCACCACGGTGACGGAGCCGCCACCGTATGAGCGGGTGGAGCGCAGCGAGCGGGATCGGCCCTCAGGCAGTGGGCTGCAGCGCTCTGATGATGAGACTACAGATGTAGAGAGACCCAGAGGTTCCAGTTCCAGAGAAGGAAGAAAGGGGGAGGGGGGAAGGCAAAAGAGAAAGGAATGGAGACACCAGGCCATCTTTAGACAGTGCTTCACAATACAGCTAATATGAAAAAGGAAGTGGAAATGTAAGCATGTAGGAGAGAGAGAGTGTGTGTGTGAGGAGCAGGTGTTTTATGTGCATGTCTGTTTGAGTGAGGGTATGAGTTTTTGTGTGTTAGATGCAATTTGTGAGTGTACGTGCAACATGGTGGCAGCGTGGTGGCAATATAATCACTCAGAAAGCGTGAACTGCCATGCACCTCATGCAGTCAAGGCACACAGGCAAGGTAGCCACACAGTGTCTGCAGACAGACAGACAGACCTGGGCACAGCTGTGCGTGTATGTTTCCATGTGTGTGTGTGTGTGTGTGTGTGCGTGTGTGTGTGTGTTCGTGTATGCAGTATTTGAGGTACAGTGGAGTGAATCAGTGAATGTTGACAAGATTGTTTATGTGTGAGAGCCTTTAGAAACGGAGGCGGACAGAGAGGGAGAGCTATGAGCTGAGCTAGGCACATGGATCAGAGCCAGAGTGTGAAAGATGTTCACTCGCTGCTGCTGCTTGCTTGAATCAAACCAGGAACCTTCAGAGCCAATTCAGACATATCAGACTGCAGTTCACTTACTGTTCAAAGGATTATTACCGCAGGTCGAGCTGGGCAGCATCCTCCCCCGTCGCCAGCTTTACCAAGATGCGCATTTTCAGCGTTGTAGAATTCAGATATGAATTGTTTTAGCATTTGTATAGACCTCGAGGGACTGGATAGGTATCATGGATATAGAAGCTCTCTAATACGGGATGGGATAGGTGAAAATGACACACTGGAGCTAAAGGGAAGTAAAGTGTCGCTTGGTACAGTAGGGTTGGGCTCAATTCATTAAATTAAACAGAAATTGAAGTTTGTTTGCTGATGAAGGAGCCTTCATTCTCATTTACTTGTGAATAGGTTGGATAAGACAACCGTCTTACACTTAAAGTTTGTTCAGTGTTTGAATTTGAAAGAAGATCCACTTCCTGAATTTACAGTGAATTGAACCCAACATTATCACCTAGGGTATAATCTACTTCACATCAAATTCCACATTCTACAATTCAGTCTAGTGGGTGGGTAGTCGTTCTAGTGCAAAGCCGGACCAATTGTTGCCATATTGCTGCAACCCATCCAACCCTTACAGATCTACACTAGTGCCTTGGGGAAAGGGATTGGACACCGATTTGGAATTCAGGAAAATATTTTCCCCATACTTTGTCCATCATTCTGCTCACTATGGCTATAGAGATTTCAGAGGTAAGCTGCTGACTGATTATCCCTCTGAGGGGCGGGGCTTCAACTTTCACACTCTAGCTTATAAGCTGGTGCTTGATTTACGATGCTCCGCCCCCCAGCGGCATGCAGGGAGGGGTGTGTGTGTGTATGCGAGCATTTGCGCATGTTAAGAGACTGTGTGTGTGCATGATCACCAGAGTGTGCTAGAGACTGTGTCCTCCTACTTGTCTTAACTGATCCTCGTCTTATGGTGTGAGCTTTCAGCCTAAGCAGCTCTAGCCAGGTGCTGCATCTGTCTGCAAAGGAACCGTAATCAACGGAGGGAGCTGGAGAGAACACACATACACAAACACAAACCCACCATACATACATACATACATACATACATACATACCACACCCACAACAACAACAACAACAACAAAGAAAAGAAAACACAGGACAAAAAAAAAACACGAACGAACGAACGAACAAAAGAAGAACAGAAAGAGAACATAAGAGGATGAGGTTTGGGAGCAGTGCAGGATAACTCTGTCCCAGACAAAAGGGTGAGAAATTAAAACCGGGCAGTGTAGTAGTCATGGTAGCATGGAGGTGGGGGGAGGGGGAGATGGCTGACGAATCCGGGCACTCACCTCTGGATGAGATGTTAGAACTCTCCGGAACACCTGGAAGCACATTACACATCACATTCTACCCCTGGACTTCAGAAACAAACCTCACATCCCTCCCTGTCCCAACCCACTCACTTACCTCCCAGCTAAGACAGCCCCCCTAGTATAAAATTAGTGGGGGCTTGGGGAGGGAAAATGCTCTTGGAAAATGCCCCTGGAAAAGGAATTCCACTTAAATGTCCCAATTCTCACATTGTGAGTTTGTCTCCATTTAAACAAGGGTTTTGTTATCAATAAATACCCTGACTGACCTTCGTGTGGTACATTTATTAAAGGGAGAATCCACCCTAAAATAGTCAAGCTTCAGGTAAAGATTGTTTCAAGATTTCTCCTTTTTTATTTATTTATTTATTTTTATTTTCAATGCAGATAAAATGTGCCTAGCACAGATGTTTAGGCACACGAGTTGGCTAACACACGAGATGTGCAGGGTCACAGTTTGGAACAGAATTAGCCTGAAGCTTGACTTAATTGAGTGCAAATCTTCATCTCACTAACTAACTACTACGCTCCACAGGTCTAACACACCAAAGGAAAGAAAGAAACTGGGTGAGCGCGGTGTGCCCCCTTCAAAGATATAATACTGTACAGCTCCGTTTCGACTTGATTTGTGAATATAGTCTCTCCCTTAAGCTGAATACCAGAGTGACAAGACTCTAGTGATGATGTCATCAATAGATAAACCCTGGAGCTGCTCCACAGACAGTGAATGATGGAGCAACTCCTAGGGCACTATGACAGTAACAATGGTGACTTTACTGGGATATGGGAACAGTTTCTGATTCAGAGCTGTAAGCCCTACATTTAAATAAAACTTTGGATGTAGTTGCTAAAAACAAAAATTCAATGAGCCAACAAAGTCGGTCACCAATTCACCGTCAATGGACCAATTCCAAAAAGTGTCACTTGATGGATATCACAAATTCAAGTTTCCACGCTCTGATTTCCAGCTTAGGGACACAGTTGTCTATGTTAATAGATATCGACTGAACTGTCCCAAGATCATTGAACTAGCACAATGTATATTCTGTTTTTTTGTATATTCTGACTTTCCCTTTAAAATCAAATGCTCTATACATCTCTTACCATCTTTGCTCGCTAAGACTATCTAAGTTCAGGTCCTGCGTGATGTGGGTGGAAGGTCAGACGCGATGCTTACCCATTCCCTCCGCATCAGTACAGGGGTTATCTTATAATGTGCACGTACTATAAACAAACACGCTATCTAGACCAGTGGTTCTCAAACATTTTCTTATCAAGGACCCCAAAATTTATGCACACTAGGCTGCAGACCCCCATTTGATAAATTCTTGTCTCACTGACCCCCAACTGAGCAGACTGTTGTTAGATATGATTTAGTCCAGAATTCCATAGCTGTCATTTCTGTAGTTGAGGAGATAGTGGACAAAGCATCATATATCATATAATATAAATACTCTCATTGGGCTAACTTCTAGCCAATGAAATAATAGTGAGATTAAAGTACTCATTAGGCTAGGGAACCCCCTGGAACCCCCTTTAGGACCCCGCACCCCACTTTGACAACCATTGATCTAGACCAGTGATTCTCAGACCCAGGCTCAGGGACTGGTTATCCAGTATAGAAATAGGTTGTTTTCTATAACAAGGAAGGGAACGACATACAACACATGGGTATGAGTGTGATACCCCATACCTATGTGTTGTATCAAGTGAACTGACTGAAAGGGAACTGGTTTTAATTAAGGAGCTCCATGAGGGCAGAATTATTACAGATCAGTAATAATCTCCCGGTCAGAGAAATGCTGATCTAAACACCATCACACAGTCATCTAAATTCACTTCTACGTAAACTGAGAACTCAAGGCTAGACTACGCGCTGCTCGTTATTTACCTGCTGAAGGTACCATTAACAGATGATTGTGGCAGAGTTTTGCGGCCGGGACGAGTAAAGAGACTGTTCCTGAGATTGAGCGGTTAGTGGGTGAGATTGAGCACCGCCTGTTAGTGAGGGAGAGGTGGAGAGGTAAAGGGAGCAATGGAGAGAGAGGTTAAATGGTACCTGAGATTTTGGCCGATGACGGTAGATTATTGGCAGACGACGACTCTCCACACAGCTCCAGGGGAAACTGCAGCTGCTCTTCGTTCTCACTGCCTCCTATAACACACACACACACACACACGCAGTTCAGTCTCATTTCAAACAAACACCATAATGAGAGTGATGGCTACTGGAAGGATTTACGTTGTCTAGAGTCCTGGATCCAGACAAAGGCTCTATCAGTGGTAGTACTGATCTAGAGTCAGCTTCAGTCTGTTAGTTTGGGTAAGGTCATGAAGACAATTGTTCCTGGTCACTGACCCCAGATCACCACTCCTACTCTGAGAGGCTTTGTGAATATGGTTCCTGAAGTGTTAACCAGACTAACCTTTGGTGACAGTCTTTTCCACTGACTTCTCTTGAGTTTGATCCTTGTCAAAACTCATGGCTACCGCCGTCACCGCAACCTGATGGGGGAAGAGAAATACATGAGAGATGAGAGGAGAGGCAAGGAAGAAAGTCTGAAGGAACCATATTATTACTTTTGTACGTCATCATTATTTGTGGTAAGACTCAAGATTGCGATCAAAATGGTGCGAGTTCATATTTGACTTGGTCATTGACATATTGCACTAGGTAGTGGCTTCTATTTCTATTACAGTTAAGCATTCCTAACTATAGCCTACAGTCACCTTCCTCCCCTCCCTGACTGGAGTATGTAATATATTTGTGCAGTCTAAAAAAATAAATTAATAGTTATCCACAGTCGAGGAAACAGAAAGCACAAACTCATCCATTGTGAAGACACTACAGCCTACTGAACTCATTCAAGTGCCAAAATGAAGCCGTCTATGGCTGATTATTTTAAAAAGCAAAACAAGGGGAGAGACAAGAAGAATGATGAGGGGGAGATGGAGCTGCCAAAAGGGTGCGGATGATGAAGAGGGAAAAATAGGCAGGCAACTAGAGTCTGAAACAGGAGTGGTTTTTACTCCTGTCTCGTCTCCTCCCGTTGAGTCATTCTCCCATCTTGTCCCAATTCTGTGACTTATTCTAGCTTTTGCTTGTCCCAATCCCAGTTAAAATTACTCCTGTCCCATACACATGTCTGAATGAACGTGTCACTTATGCAACAAAAGCAAACCGTGGTCCCATGTGGGACTCTCATTTAAATGGCATCCTATACCTGGGAACAGCTATACAAGCAGCAGTCCTTTAAAGCTTGACATTTTGTCACAAACACAAAACCTGTAGGGACAGATGGGTGATACAAAACACTGGGCCCCACCCAACTGCGTTGCAGCGCTTACATTTAAGTAATTGCTTAACAGAGGAGAATTAAACGGTTAGAGATAGTTCCAACACTGCCTTCGAAAGAGGAATTCCCCTTCATGACAGACATATCTATTTATATTTTTCTAAAAGAGCTCACGGCAGAAAATAAAGTACATAAAAGAAAGAAAATAAATAATACGAAAATGACAAGTCATCGGCGTGCAAGGTTGTGAATACTATTAAATAAATAAATAAATAAATGGGGGAAAAAGTGCTACCAAATCATGTGCTGATGCCACCAACTGAGAAAGTTGGTCATATCAGTGCCACCAGAGGGAAAGTACATTTTGAGCCTTGAATATGTTGCGTTCAGGGCAGAAAATCAGCAGCAGCTGGTGGATTCAAAGTTTCAACACTTTCACTTTCTACTATACTAAACGGCCAACATTGTTTTACTGAATAGGAAGGATCCTCCAAATGATGATTAGGTACCTTGTGAATTGGCTGGCAGAGTAGACTACATGACGAGTCACAGCCAAAGAGAGACCAAGTGTTAATTTCTAGACACTACTCAAGAGGCAAAGCCAAGAGGTTTTGTATAGTGTTTAACAGTCACCTGTATGAGTTCTTCCTCTGGCACAGCAACAGTGAAGTTCAGATGGCAAAGACAACAGGGGATCATCGAGCGAAGCTTGAAGTACAAACTCTGTAACAGACAAACACATAGCATTTTAACTTTTAACACTGAACTGGACTTGCGCTCTTTAAACAGTTCCCTCTGCATGACTGCAGTCAATTAAATAATAGACTATTTCATTAGTCAACAAAATTCTATGACTGTTAGTCGACTAAGAATTTCCTTAGTCGAGGACAGCCCTATTTAAAGTAGGGAGGCACCAAACCACTTTTTCACTGCCGATACCCAGCCTCAACTTTAGGTATCGGCTGATACACAGTACAGATCTGATACATGGCTTTTACTGAACAGAATAGACTTAAACCATTAGCTTGGGGCCTCTGGACAAAAATGACTGAGATATGACCCATTTTTCTCCATTAGAGAGATCCAACATCCTTCTATGTGCCAAAGAATACAAAGAAGCCCTGGTTCCGCATCTGTTGCACATCATTCTTGATATGGGATTTTAGCATTGGGAAAATTCTCAGATACGTGCAACAGTTGAGAATGTTTTAGTCTGGTTCAATCCTGCTAGCGGTTACCACCAGTATCAGTATTAGTGCAACCCCAGTTCAAAGACACTAAAATACTTGACAGCCAGGAAATGCAGACCACCATATATGACACAAGCATCTAAGCAGTTATTTGACCGGTAGGAGTGGTAAGAAGTTCCTTACTTTAAGCAGGTTCTCACACAGGTCAGTAAAGATCTTGTTCAGGCCTTGGTTGGTAAGGTTGGCATTACTCAATCTGAAGACCCGCACTGATGTAAACATCTGAAAGAAGGTGAGAAAGAAAGAGGAGGGGAATAAGAGACAGAGAATATATTCTGGTTTGGGGGGGGGGCATTTGAAGGAGTTTTGAATTGAAATTGAATTGAAATACTTTATTATCCCGTGGTGAAATTCGGTAAATTGGGCCAATGGGGTATATTATTATACTAATATGTAAGGGAAGCAACACCGTAGCCATGGAGACTGACCTGTAGTCCTGAAGTCCAGTTGTAAATCCCAGGCATGATCTCTGTGTTACAGCTGTAGAAGCCTGAGGACAGACATGGAAAAGGACGGAGGAGAGACAGAAACATGAGACGGAGCGATGACGACATTCATTATTAGAGCACTGAGACAACTGGGAGACAATAATGAAAGTAACCGAGTGCATCAAGTAAATATGTGTCTGCTGTGGAGTGGCTGACTTCAGAGTGGACGTTACCAGCAGGGGTCGGGGCGTCAGTAAGCAGGGAGTGGATGTCTTCCACGGCATCAGTGTCGTCAATCTACAGAAAATGAAGCAAACAATTAAGACATCTAACCGCTTCATACGTAACCTTCTAGGGCATGAGCAACTTTAAAACATCTCCTGCTAAAACTCATAACCACTTTCTCACTGTCAATACCAATTCCAAGTACTTAACTTTAAGTATCGGCTGATACCAAGTACTAATCCGATCCATTCATTTTACTCAACAGTATTGATTTCGACCATTAGTTTGGGGTCACTGGGTAAAATTAAATGAGATATAATAAAAAGTGTTCACCATTAGAGAGATTTAACATCCCTCTGTGTGCCACAAATGCAGAAAATCAAGTCAAGCTAAGCTTTGATTTCTGACAGATTACATGTTTCTTGGTATCAGATTTTATCTTTGTGGAAATTCGCCGATACGGTACTCCGTTTTGGCCTGGTATTGCATCGATATCTGACACCGATATCGGTGCGTCCCTAACTAAAACATCGACACACCTCCAGCACGAAGGCGTCCTTCTTGCCGTGAGAGAGGTCCAGTTCTGACAGCTCGTCGGAGCTCTCGGAGTGGGAGCGGAACAGTCTGGTGCGCTGTCTGGGCTCAGGGATAGGAGAGCCCACCACCTCATCAGTTACCTCCTATTGGAGCAGGAGACACAGTAGCGGTGAGTCGACAGGACATCACAAAATACAGCAACAGCCGCCCCCACATGTATCCCCACGCCTCTCAAGACTGTTAATAAACGCACTAGACTCCCATTCAGAAGTTCCCAATCAACTGCACCATTAGTGACACACCTGCTACTGTTAATGTGAATATGGATTTGGAAAGAATAAGGGTGGAGAAAATACATCACGATAACACACAGGTGAGGGTGTAAAGTGAGGGGGAGATGGTCTTATTACAGATGTTACTATACAGCTCAGATACCAAAAGCTTTCAGTTATGATTGCAGACAGGACTGCTCTCGTACAGTGGTGATTCTGAAGTAGTGTCCACTCAAAGTGGGTAGCACCAAAGGGAGACTGTATTGAATATGGCTGCCCTGATGTTTGATTTCAACCAGTCGTCCTAATCTGCCCCACAATGCAGATCTTTTGAAATCTTTTGCAGTTACCAAGCACTAGTGCTAACATTTGCAAGATGGTCTTTGATTAACAGTAGGTAGCATTGGCTGCAACAGTTGGGAGGTGATTTTAGCTCAAATTTTTGGTAGCTAATGTTACTGAAGATATGTTAAGACACTTTGCATTGTGGGGTACATTTGAAGGACTGAATGACATCAAACATGGGGGCAGCCATATTTAATACAGTCCCCCAGTGTCCTGTTTCCTTATTATAGAGGCATGTTATATCCAGCATAGTTGGTAAAGAACTGTGATTTAACAGTGGAATAGTGAGTCATGCGTTGCCGTGTCACACAGCTCAGTTCCATGTTCAAACTGGGCGAGCTCAGTACCATGTTTGAACTGGGTGAGCTCAGGAACATGTTTAAAGTGGGCGAGCTCAGGACCATGTTGAAACTGGGCGAGCTCAGTACCATGTTCAAAGTGGGCGAGCTCAGTACCATGTTTATGCTGCGGAACACCTCAGGGTCCAGGGCAAACAATTTCTTTATTGACCAGGGAGAGACAAGAGTGTTGAGTTCATTATCATGTACAGAACTACATCATACAGTATATACACATTAAGAATGAGATGAAGTAGACCTATTCATCAAAGAAAATATGATAAAACATGAGAGTTGAATGATAGACCCAGTCTTTTACAGATAATGTGTGTGCGTGTGTGTGCATGTGTGTGTGTCTCACCAGTGGAGTTATTTGGTAGAGCTCTTTGTTCTTGGCTATGGTGTCATTGATGCGTTTCTGGATGGTGGATATATGCTGCTCATTGCTCATGTCCCCCGGTGTCTTCCCTGCTATCTGGATGCCCCCTGGCGCAGGCAGAGCGGTCAGATACACCCCTGTGGCAGACTGAACACACACAAAACACAAAGATAAACAAATGTCAGGGAACACAGCAATATACACATGTACACCTTCATGGTCCCCGCCTGTAACATGTAACCCTACACTCGCTACATATCACACATGTAACATGTAACGCTACTCGCTACATATCACACCTGTAACATGTAACGCTACTCACTACATATCACACCTGTAACATGTAACCCTACACTAGCTCCATATCACACCTGTAATATGTAACCCTACACTAGCTACATATCACACCTGTAATATGTAATGCTACACTAGCTACATATCACAGCTATTAGATGTAATGCTACACTAGCTACATATCACAGCTATTAGATGTAATGCTACACTAGCTACATATCACAGCTGTAATATGTAATGCTACACTAGCTACATATCACAGCGATTAGATGTAATGCTACACTAGCTACATATCACAGCGATTAGATGTAATGCTACACTAGCTACATATCACAGCTATTAGATGTAATGCTACACTAGCTACATATCACAGCTACTAGAAGTAATGCTACACTAGCTACATATCACAGCGATTAGATGTAACGCTACACTAGCTACATATCACAGCTATTAGATGTAATGATACACTAGCTACATATCACAGTTGGTAAAATGAACGTTGACTGAGATGAACTTAAGCCACTGCATGCCAATGGTATATCACAGAATTTTTCTTAGTCAGACGCATTCCATAGCACGTACACATGAAATGCACGGCACTTACAGCACTCACCCCAATGTTGTTGAAATGGTCCAATTTATCAAAACTTCGGAGTCAGCCTGCTCTCTGAACGCTGGCATCATAATTTGAACATTCAAATCGTAATTTTCACTTAAAGTCACATTCGATTCAACATGTCAGAATTCAGAAAGTAGACAGACTCTCAGTTGAGATTTTGACAAATTGGACCAAATTAGATGTCCTCACCAGAAAGGAAGTCAAGAGTCAGTCCTCACAAGTATGGCATACATGTACACACACACTATTTAAACGTACAGCGAGACCCAGCAGCATATTCTCTCCCACGCTGATCTGTATGCGCAGGCCAAAGAGAGCGTTCATACTCCTCAGTTTGAGTTTGTTCATCAGCTGAGTGTGCAGCTCATATTCCATGAATGGCAGCAGGTTGGAGATGGCCGTCGCATTCACCTCCCCCTGGGCCTTCTTTTTTAAACGACACAACCTAAAAGACAATGCACACCTCATCTGAACGCTTTGACCAATTTTTCAATTCCACATGTAACATTGTATATAACAAAAGTATGTACATTTTCAGTACTCGCCAATACAATACCAAAATTAGTATTTTGCCTGAGATTGACCATTTTTGACTGCTACTATATACTGTTGAAAATTAAGTGGGAAAGCATTCTTACAGACAGTTGCATCTAATCAAATCCAAACCTCTCACTGAATTTTCTAATGTGACTGAAAGATACACATCATTTGATTATAGACCTTTTCAGAAGTATTCTGTTGCTATTCTGTTGCCAGGGGAACAGCTTTGGCCCCTGTTTATTTCCTGTCAATAACTGTATTAACAAACTTGCAACAGGAAATACAAAGGGGCCTATTTAGAATGTTTATGTTGTCAAGTTAGAAAAGGTCTATAATCAAATATCTTTGTGCTAGTACTTTAGAGTTAGTTAGAGCTAGTAATTACTTGGTATCTGTGGCGTTTGCAGATACAGAGTACCGTATTTTAGCGAGCCGAAACCGGTATCAGTGAACCTCTAACAATTATGATCTTAAACACTTAAAAATGTAAAAAATAAATAAAAAAAAGACAGGTTTTAAATGGTAAGAATGCTACCTGGCTTGTATAAGGCAGCCTTTTCCAGTCACAGCTGCTTCAGGTGGCAGGTCAATGGTTGTGAACAGCACATCAGGAACCTTCAGAGAACAAAATGATATCACAACAGGAAAGGTAACCATTATAGATTAGAGATAACTGTTGTATCTTACAGAGAGAAACAGTGTGTGTGTGTGTGTGTGTGTGTGTGTCTAAGAGTGTGTCAGACCTTCTGTCGTCTGCAGTGGTAGCAGTAGGTGAGCTGGGCTGGAAAGGGCATGTTGAGCTCATCATAAGGGATGTGACAAAAACCACAGGTAGGGGGAGATGGCTCCTCAAACCTGGGAAACACATAGGACCAGCTATTACAACTCATTGTCAACTGCACAAACAGAAGTCTAATAAGGGTTAGGGTTTGAATCCCTGGGAAAAGAAAATTACCATTACCAAATGACCACGGCAGTGATCGAAGCTTTGAAGCATTTGGGTCAGCCCTACTCAATATGTCAGGAAAGTGCACACATCATTTTATGTAAACAACATTTGAAGACAGCTGTCATAGGTGGAAACACTCATCATTGTTCTATTGTTTGGAAATACATTTTCTGATCTTTCCGATGTTATGTTGTGATCGCCTGGAGAATTATTTGATTAAATATAATCTCACTGTTTCCAACAATTTTTTTTTCCTGATCAACTTTTACTGCAACACATAATGTTAACTTAGACTGCAGTTCTGCTCAAGCAATTAGCATCTAATTTCCCATATCTCCCTAGTTTTTGGGTCAGTTGAAATACAAAACAAAACAAAACAAAAAAGCTACAGCTGCAAAACACCAGACCGTGTTGGCTTAACCTTAAGTAGCTCTACATTAAGCTAGCTAACCAGCCCAGCTGTAATGCTACATTGTATCAACATAATGTTGATCAGAATGTTTATTGCCAAGCAATAGAACAATGACAGCTGTCTATTTAGAATGCTTCGTGAAACTTCCCTGGATAAATAAAAAGGTAAAAAAAAAAGAAAAAAAAAAGAAAGTAAATTTAAAAGAATTATGTTGAATCAAACTTTACCCTCCACCCCCCAAAGACAACAACCTGTGGTCCGTGCTTCCAATGTCCAGACAGCCTTCACGCATGTACCGCGGATTCAAGATGGCCGCTGTACCTGACGCAGACAGGATACACACCTCCTCGCTGTGTAGAAAGACAGGGTAAAGAAAACTGTGAGTGAGGAGTATGAGTGGGGGCAAGAGCAAGAGTGAGGAGGGACCTTGTGTATTGTGTGTGAGTGTGAGTGTGTATATACATGTACCAGATGCTGGTGCTCTCGCTGTACCCCACAACAGCATGGCAGCCCAGAGCTTTGGTATGAGACTTGATCTCCTGGCGAATCTCCTCCCACCAAGCATCCCGGGTCTCTGGCTCATCTGCAAAACAAACATCAGAGAGTCAACACACAAAGCCTCACATAGGATTTCTCATAGACTGAATATCTGAGTCGCACAGAGGAAAAAAAACAAACTATATAAGTACTATAAAAGTAACACGGTCTAATACTGTCAGCCTAGATTCACTAGGACTAAAAACTACAACTGATACAAGATGGTCGCCCTCCTATTACCCATAATCCTCCAAACTACTTTGAATGTAACTAGCTCTAAAGAAAATAAAAAAATAAAAAATACAAAAAAAAATGCAAATAAAAAGAAAATCACCTACAGTGTAACTGGTGACCTGGTATATACTAACTCTAAATCTTGACTTATCAGCAAATAAACAAACAGAACAGCATTTATTTATAGATATTTTTTGCTTTAATCATATGGGTTAAATGGTGCATCATAGCAAGCCAAAACCACTTAACCAACTATCAGTTTTGTAAACAATGTGACAATGAGAATGAGATTGAGTGATTTATTGATCGATTGATTGATTGATGAGGATGATGATGAAGGCAAAGTCAGAGGTAAGGTTAATTTTCTTCTGCATAGTTCTTATTGACATTCCATGGGAGCACATTATCTCCAACGAAGATAAACAGAGTCTCCTCTTCTTCAGCCACAGGTGTCCTATAGATACACAAGGAGGGCTAAGGGAGCATTCAGCCGGGTAAAAGCTGAAGTCAGGTACACTCTTGTACTCTAATAATAGATACCCAGCAGAAACACTGTATTTTTAGACTGTTGATAAATCTGAGTAAAACATTTGTTTTGTGTTATATTTAATAAATCAAAAAATGCCTTACCTGGCCATTATAGTAAAGCTCCACAGTGCCCCCACCCAGTCACAATAATGTTACTACACGACACAGAAACCCACAGGTCTCCAAGATTGTAAAGCAGTTTCAGATATTTAATTCAAAATTAATATAATTAACTACCATTGGTAGTTTTACAATCTCTGAGATCTGTGGGATTCTGTGTTGGGTGGTACAAGTATTGTGGCATAATCATTTAAAATTCCTCTGAAACCAGAGAAGGGACGGACACGGCAGAGCTCCATTTGTGCTCTGGATATACAGGCGGGGACAAGAGTATACCTGACTAGTGAGGTTTTCCTGCCTAGCCCCGCACCTCGAGTGTACGTATGGGACAGGAGACAAGAAGCTGAAGAAGAGGCCATTGGAGAGGTTATAGGGATTGAGCCTTCATCATACTCAAGACAATCTATGAAGGCAAAACCATGGGCGAGTCTCAATCCCATTAGGCTTTCTTCCAAATACCACTTCATTGACCCTGCTCAGAACAGACTGGACAAGTGAAAGCATTCTGGTGAGACTGTCGTTTGGAGAGGGTTCAATGTTCACATATCCAGGAGTTCTGCATCAGTGAATACTGGAGAGGACACGGAGGAAGCTATTGGGACAGGATTGAGCTGCACCCCATGCCTCCCTGGGTGGGCCACATGCTCACAGACAAGAGCCCCAGAAAGAGAGAGCAACCCAGCTGCTTAGTGAGAGGAGGGAATCAAAATGAGACTTGGGGGAAAGAGGAGGAGGAGGAGGAGGAGGAGGAGGAAGGTAGATTAACTGAAAAGAGATGAGTCATGGTTTATGGTCAGGCGGGTTAGACCCAGGAGTGGGCTCCGTTAAAAAAATAAATGAATAATAAATTTTAAAAACAGAAGCAGCATGTGGCACAGGCACAGGCACACTCACGTGCACGCTCATGACCACGTGCACGCTCATGGGCAGAAAAAAGGGGCCATATTCATTCACCACAGAGTCCTTGGAGCACTGGTCTGGTGTTCTGAAATTACAGAGAGCCACTAACAATATCCCTTTTCAATATCATACTAACTCCAACTCCCCTGCCTGTCCTTACTCCCCCCTCATACATCCATCACCACCACCACCACCATCTGGTCATCCTCCCTTCCTTCCTTTTCTCTCTCTCAGTATGAATACGGCCCGGTGAGTTAGGGATGCACATGCCTGGTCAGTGTCTCTTTCTGGTCAGACGGTCAACCTCCTAAACCTCCCTCTGGTCTAGACAGGTTGGACCACGATGCTGGTTGAGGAAGCGTTAAAGAGAACAGCGATGGAACAACGTTAGGGCGGGGAGAGCTGCGGCTCTGCTGTGCAGCAGGAG
>OMKL01145072.1:0-24814 GCA_900302295.1 Parasudis fraserbrunneri | reverse complement strand
CTGTCAGCATGTTTCTTCCTCAGAGCTGCAGCGGTGGTCTCATGGTGGAGAGTTGACTCCTCCAGGTCTCGTCTCAGTTTCTGAAACTCTGCCTCTCGCTTCTTGTTCATCTCAACCTGAGCAACGGTGGCTCCTCCGGCCTCCTCCAGCCTCTCACTGATCTCCTCCAGTTCCCTGGAGAGATCAGACCTCTGTTTCTCTACCTTAGCCCTGGTGGCACGCTCAGCCTCAATCTCCTCCTCCAGCTCCTCAATGCGTGCCTGTGTAGCAACATATCCAAAAGTCAGCTGGTGCATTAACTTAACGACAAGATGAAATATCAGTATGTTGACGCTTTGCTACCTGATGCTCCTTCAGTTTCTTTTGAAGTTGCACACCCAGCACTTGTTCATCCTCAATTTTTCCAAGAAGATGACAGATTTCAAAGTCTTTCCTTTAAATTGAAGATATAGAAATAAGCACTGAGCCTGATATGATAAAACACCATTCACACGACTATTGTGTACAGGGTATGCAGTCTTACTTCTTCAGTTTCTCGTCGGTTTGCTGTTTGTCATTCTCCAGGTCCATTATGGATTCCAGGGCCAGTTTCAAATCCCCCTCCAGCTTCTTCCTGGCTCTCTCCAGCTCCATACTGTGCTTCTTCTCTTGTTCAAGGGAGCCCTCTAGCTGCAATATCACAGCATTACATATAACGTCAATATGCCTGTGTACTATGACCGAGTGCTAATTAAAGACCCAGTCAGTGATCCAAACAAAACCAAATGGATAGCCCCACCACCAAAAATAAGAGATGAACATGGAGACATGTTTTCACTCTCTAGATAACAGGTAGACAACAGGTAAATAAGAATTTTTAAATTGTATTCACAGTATTTTGTGGTTGTAAATTGTTTGTTGACATTGGAGTTAAACAGATCTGAGTATAGTCCAATTTACAATGGGTTAAGGAAGTTCCAAATTGTGCATTTTCCAACGACAGATCAAACTTTTCGGATTTGCAGGTATGTGAATATAACTCCACACTGATATATCTTACAAACCTAGGGTGTAAATTGTTATTAGAGGCTTAGTAGCTACTGTTAGTTTGGTATCAGTGAGCTGCTTAATTTGGTTGCACAATGAATATTTGGGTACTGTCATCTCATAGGCTGCTTGTTTTTTATATTTATTGTAGTTTTTATTAGATGGTACTTTCAGTTTTTATAAGAAAAAAACAGCAGTGCCATGAGTTTTGAACAGAAAATATATTGTTCTCCAGAAAGATCACCCTGGGTACTGTCATTATCACCTTTTAACAATAGATTCTCAATGAAACTGTATCAGAGGTTAGAGGGCAATGTCATCTCTGCTCTCTCATTTCTGGCTGTATGACAGCCAGTTCGCAAAACGACATAGCCTGAGCTGTCCTATAGAGCATATAAAGACTGAAGTTCTGTGCCATTCCCCTTTAAGACCAGCCAGCTGCCAGACAGCCAGCTCCCAAGCTGTCAACCAGGCTTAAGGTCGGCTGAAGGGGGGAGTCTTGTCTTTGTCGTATGAGCCAGGGGAGGATAGATAATAACAAAGAATGTTTGACTGAGTCGACTCACATCATCCACTTGTTGCTCCAGCTTGACCTTGGCTTTAGTCAGGATGTTGACTTTGTCTTCCTCTGCCTGCAGATCATCTAGAGTCTGTTGGTGGGCCTCTTGGAGAGCCTTCTTCTCCTTGCTTAATTTGACAATGGTTTCGTCCAGGGTGGACAGCTCTTCAGTCAGGTTCTTCACCTGAGTCAACGCAAAGGTTTGAATATTTCTCATCACCGTTGCTCCGAAATAGCATGATGAGAGATAAGGGATAAGAGATTAACTTTATTATCCCCATGGAAACTGTATTGTTGTCTACAGCACTACACAACAATGATTGGAACAGAATGTAGAGAAGATTCCTTTTATAAATAGACGACAAAATAATCTAAAATAGAGAGAAAGGAGATACAAGAGAAGGAATCCTCTCCCCACACCTTGTTTTCAGTGGCATGTTTCTCCTTCTCCACTTTAGCCAGACTTAGCTCAAGGTCATCAATGTCTTTCTTCAGCTCAGAGCACTCGTCCTCCAGCTTCCTCTTCTTGGTGGTCAGCTCGCCGTTCATCTCCTCCTCATCCTCCAGTCTCTCACTCAGTTCTTTGGTTTTAGCCTCCAGCTGGATCTTGCTCTTTATCAGGCCCTCACACCTCTCCTCTGCATCTGCCAAGCTCTCACTTTCCTGTTGAGATGAAATGTTAAAACAGGTCAGTACAAAAGTACATAATGATACTATCTTTTGGCAAAGGCTCTTTCTATCTATCTATCTATCTATCTATCTATCTATCTATCTATCTATCTATCTATCTATCTATCTATCTATCTATCTATCTGTCTGTCTGTCTGTCTGTCTGTCTGTCTGTCTGTCTGTCTGTCTGTCTGACTGTCTGATTGTCTGTCTGTCTGTTTGTCTGTCCATTCGTTTGTTAATTACACAACCTTTATTTACCAAGGCAGGGCAAATTCTGACCAAATCTTTAATCATATCACATACTGCCACGACTTGGAGCTGAAGATCATTCTTCTCCTGAAGGAGGGAGACCATCTTTTCTTCTAGTTCTTTCTTCTTGGCCTCTGCCTTGGCCAGATTCTCTTTGCATTTGGCAAACTCTTCTTTCATGGTGGCCATCTCCTTCTCGGTCTCAGCACTCCTCAAGAGCGGCTTAATCTTGAAGTACAGCTTCATCCATGGCCAGTGTTTCACATTCATGAAGGAGCGAATGTTGTACTGGATAATGTAGATAGATTCTCTGAGGACAAAGTGGGTGCTTGAATTAATATTGTTGATGGATTAAGAGAGACACCTAAAGTGGATACAAAATAACTTTAGACCCCAAAAGTTATTATTCCCCTTAAGGAGCAGCCAGCGTCCAGCCAGAGTAGTGACTATTCTGATCATAGGTTTTACTCTCTCCACTCTTTTCTCCTCAACTCCAGTATATACAGTACAGTTATGGACATTTTCTTGACATGAAAAAGGTTGAGAACTGACTGTTACACCTTCTCTCCATCATCTTCTTGAACTCCTTCCTCATGACATAACCTCTGCAGAGAGCCTGAGTCATTGTGACCAAAGTTGCTAGTTTCTCATCTCTCATCTCTTCCAAAGTCCCCAGCAGACCTGCCTTGAAGAATACCTGAGAGAAGAAAATACAGTAGCTGTTGAATATACATGTAACACTATAATTAAATATACAGTCATCACATAAAAATGTCCATCATTACCTTGGTGTGCCCAAACTTGTACTGATTGTGGTCAACGTCAATAGACCCCAAAAGCTTCTCTGAAGCTTTCTTGTTGTCAATGAACTGGCCATCGGGGATCACGCTGGCATTCAGTACTTTGTACCTGTTTCAGGAATAGTATGTATATTTATCATACTATTTCATAAAATGAATTTGACTATACATGGAAAAAGGGCAAGTGCAATACTAGACTGTACCTCTGCTTGAAGTCCCCATACAGGATCCTGCTGGGAAAGCCCTTTCTACAGATTCTGATTCCCTCCAGTACACCATTACACCTCAGCTGGTGGATCACCAATGCATTCTCCATCAAACCTAATGTGAATTTCAAAGCGGTATTTCAGGTGCACAGTCTCTAATAACCGAAGCAGAATATTTAAGTCAGTTTCAATGTTACCTGGAGTCTTTGACTCGTTAGGGATCAAGCAACGCACAAAGTGAGGATGAGTGCTTCTCAGGTTGGTCATCAGCTTTCCAAGGTTCTCCTATGAGATGACAGAAGTGCACTGTAGTGTGGTAGTACTAACACACTACTAACTTAATACCTCAGTTAATCACTGAGCTTACGTACCCTGAACAAGGCTGACACAGTTTGAAATGACCCTCCCTTCTTCTTGGCACCTTTCTTTGAAGTGTCTGCCGCTGATATGATAAGGGTGATTGCAATTATTATGATACTGGTGTTTGTTTAAAAGGCTTATGAAGAAAAAAAAACCCCAGCATTGTATTCATGTAAACATCTTACCGTCAGCTGTGGAGAAGCTGGCATACAGAAGAGCCAGCAGTTTGACTGCAGACTTCTGGTAGAGCTGAACCACTGTCTCATTCAGGGGGTCCTTGTTCTTGTCCAGCCAGCCAGAGATGCTGTAGTCTACAGTACCGGCGTAGTGCACCAGGGAGAAGTGAGCCTCGGCCTTGCCTTTGGCAGGCTTGGGCTTCTGGAAACAGACGGTCTTGGCCAGATGCTGATCGTACAGCTTGTTTTTGAAGGTAGAGTCTGAAGCCTTGGGAAACATACACTCCTCTTCAAGGATAGATAAGATACCCATTGGCTGTTGAGGATGCAAGAGTACGAATAAGCTTCCGTGCATTTCCTTCTCTATTAATGTATGATACCTTCTCAGTGTAAACTTACCTTTTCAATGAGCTCTATACAGGCAGCCAGATCCATTCCAAAGTCAATAAACTCCCATTCAATCCCTTCTTTCTTGTACTCTTCTTGCTCCAGGACGAACATGTGGTGGTTGAAAAACTGTTGCAGTTTCTCGTTGGTGAAGTTAATACACAGCTGTTCCAGACTGTTGTACTGCAAAGACAAGTATCTAGAATGTCACAATATTTATTAATGATGATCAATTTCAGCTAAATACGTAGCTTAACGCGTACTTACGTCAAAGATCTCAAAACCAGCGATATCCAAGACTCCAATGAAAAACTGTCTTGGTTGCTTGGTGTCCAGCATCTGATTGATGCGGAGGACCATCCAAAGAAACATTTTGTCATAGACAGATTTGGCTAAGGCACCAATGGAATTGTAGACCTGCAAAAGGACGTGCTCCCATTAATTCACAAAAAACATTCCTGATATTTAAAAGAGATTTAAAAGAAACTTTGTGAGACAAATACCTGCTGAACAGTCTGCCCTTTGGTTACATATTCATTCCCCACCTTCACTCTGGGGTAACATAAGGCCTTTAGCAGGTCTGCAGAGTTGAGCCCCATGAGGTAAGCTGCTTTGTCAGCCACTGAAACAATGAAATGGTGGATATGAGGCTTTTCAGAGGATTCTGCATAGCGCTTGTATGTGTAAAGGGCAGTGAATGAGAAAATACAGGACCATGTGAATCCTATTATGTAGCTTAGATATACCCTCTGTCCCATCAGGCTCTGCCTGCTCCTCTCTCTGCCTCTGCTTGAACTTCATGTTCCCATAATGCATCACAGCACCAGCTAGCTTGTAGATGCCAATCTTCTCCTCTCCTGTGAAGCCTAGGATGTCAACCGCGCTCTGAAAGCACATTGTTAGAGGGCCAAGTTATGTTACAATACATGTTTATAGGGAATGAGAAGAAAACGGAAAACTTGACTTACATCAGTGGCCATCAGTTCCTCACTGTCATCAATACTGGCCACACTGATTTCCCCTTGACTAACGAATGGGTAATCAAAGGGGTTGGTGGTGATGAGAAGAGTCTCTGCATTGAGGGACAGTGTGTCATTAAACGTGAGCCTCGTAATGAAGACTCATTGTAAATATCACTTCACTTGTAACACCGTGACAGACATCAACTGCCTTGTACAGTTTTCCATTAAAGGTCCCCTCCACTCAAAAATGTGTTTTTTTATGGTTAACTCTTCTTGGAGGCATCACTTTGACTACACAGATTGTTATTTGTGCAGAACTTATAAGAACTTTTTCACATTCTTCCCCTGGAGAGGGAGAGCTTCTCTGTACTTCCCTGAAATCTGAGTTGCATGTGTGATGTCACTAATAGGTCGAACCTCTCATGGTCCAATATGTGGTAACTTGACACCTTTAGCTTCAGCATACACAGAAAGTTGAATAGGTATTGACATGTCTTGAAAGAATATAAGCTGCCGACTTGGAATTCCTGGTAAGTATCAATGGGTACTTCTTGCCAATTTGCATATTCATGGCTCCTTGCATTCTCAATGAGAGTAAAGGTGTAGAGATGCTGTAGAGCCATTTTCAGTGATTTATTTAACAATTTGGTGGAAAACCCATATTTATACAATTTGTTATTCAATATAGAACATTTTAAGGGTTTTAAATACATCTGGAGGGGATCTTTAAGGAAATTTTGGACAGAATATTACCTATAAGCTCAGGCTTCTTGTTGGACATGATCTGGTAAAAAATATGGTAACTCCTCTCTGCAGACAGTTGAAACGTTACCCTGGATTTTTCCAGCAAATCTATCAGGAGAGAAACAAAAGATAGGGGTGAAGGAAAGGCTCTAAATACAAAAGACTACACATTGTTCTTTTGCTTATAGTAAAACTCACATGTTTCAATATCAGCGGACGACAGTTTTCCTGAGGTTCCGAAATGGATTCTTATAAATTTGCCCTGAAAGGGAGAGATACGTTTTTAATATTCCAAGATCTGAGATGACAAGTCAGGTAAACATGACAATACAATGTTTATCTCTTCACTCACAAAACGAGAGGAGTTATCATTTCTGACAGTCTTGGCATTTCCGAAGGCCTCTAGTAGAGGGTTAGCAGAGATGATCTGGTCCTCCAGAGTTCCCTAGAACAACAGATATGGCAGGATCTAGTATTGGTGTCTCTAAAGAAATTAGTTATCAATAAACCTGTCAGTAATAGCCTTTTTAATGTCTACCTGTCAGTTGATGTGAACATAAGCTCACCTGCATTTTACCAGCGGCAGCAATTTCTTTCTTCCTGTCTCCAGATACTGCGATTGTCGCAAAGTACTGGATGACACGTTTGGTGTTCACAGTCTTTCCTGCACCGGATTCTCCGCTGGGAAATAGTGAAGCATAAATCAAAATCATAAAACTATTCTCTCTTTCATATATATGAAAAAAATGCTGTCGTTTTGTCACCACTGCACAACATACGTGATAAGGATGGACTGGTTTTCTCTATCTAAAAGAAAGAAGCATCACCATTATGATGCAGCATTATCATAAAGTGCCTCTGACATGTACACAATACTAATCATAGAGAAGATTATCAGTTGAATTCAAATCAAAAGAGGACCCACCTGTGAGCATGAACTGATAGGCATTGTCAGAGATGGAGAAGATGTGAGGTGGAGCCTCCTGGCGCTTTTTGCCCCTATAGGCCACCACTACCTCCTGATTGTACACTGGGAGCCACTTGTAGGGGTTCACAGTGACACAGAACAGCCCAGAGTAGGTCTGAAACATGAACACAGTTTGTCAGTACTTTTGGTTCATTTCCAAATAAACAGTCTCAATAGATAAGGCATTTGCGATACTTGATACCCACGGCAAACTAAAAATAGATTTGTCTGATGTGAGCTGGCGGCAGGATAACATAACGGGTGAGGGGATGCAGGTGGAAGCAACTGAGCAACAACGCCTCTCTGACATTGTCAGAGAATGACTCCCATCAGCTACATGCTTCAGTACTCACATAGATCATCCACGCTGCGTAGCGCTCTTTGAGGTTGTACAGCACAGAGGCCTCGTTGAGGTGGGTCATCATGGCCATGTCCTCAATCTTGTCAAACTTGGGCGGGTTCATGGGGAAGACTTGGTCATCCTTTACTGTTACAGTCTGTGTCAGAGAGGAAGAGACACACACACACACCCCTCATTAGTGGAACAATGAGATAAAGCAGGCTGCCTGAACTGATTCACACAGACCTACAGTATAATATCTGAATAAAATAAATAAATAAATAACCTTACTCTTTGCACTACTATTTACTATGCTACTATGCCTTCACTACTATGTACTAAGCTACTATATCTATACTACTATGCTACCATGTCTATAATGCTATGTCTATACTACTATGCACTCAATGTGAGGCACTAAAGTTTGGCACTGCTAGATGAAGAATACCACTTACCCTTAACCGTACCCTCTTGTTGATGTTGTACACAATTTGTAAGTCACTTTGGATACAAGCGTCAGCTAAATGACTAAATGTAAATGTAAATGTAAGGTATTTATGTACAGTAACTGAGATGATGATTGAAGGAAATTACATGCAAAGTCATAGTAAATAATTGGCGTCCTCCACAGCCAACTCACATGTCCTGCATCCATTTTAACAGTCGCTGTGCCTGTCTCTTTAGTTTGGAGAGTGCCTTTGACATACAACTCTTTTGGATCGACGACAAACACAGCTGTTTTGGCATCGAAGGGCCTGTTCTGGGCTTCGATCCTTTCTCGTTCAGGCTTCCGCAGGTACGGGGCAGCCTCCCCGAAGACTGCCATCTCAGCATCTGAACTCATCTCTGTGGTACACCCCAGAGGGGGCTATAGGGTCCAAGGTTAAAGGTTAGGGCAGTTTGAGTTTTACTATTAAACATTATCATGATATTATAGGAGTTAGCACTGCATCAGTGAAAATATCATCTTACCTCCCTTTGATACTTGAGGTTTATTTGTGATTTGTTCACTAACAGAATCCCTGTGGCAGAAAAAAAAGAAATTAATGTTACCATCCAAGTGCAACACAGTTCATCAAAAGCACACAAAACCACTTGAATGGAGGAATGAACTCACCACCAGAAGTTCCCCTTGAAAAATGCAGATGGCTTTGACCCTTCCTCCTTTTATAAGGCTCGCCCACGGTGCGTTGGGGGAGCCCGGAGCAAACCTCTATATTTGGGTCAAAGCTCTTAATGAATGTGGGTGGAGAGAGGTGATGAGATTAGTGGTATGTAATATTATGGAAATGTCACTGAGCTTTTGTTATAAATCCATGACGGAGAGCAACTGCAGCTCAAGGAGAGAACTGGGAGGAGAGTGACCCCTGCAGATCTCTGGCCAAGGCCGCTCATTGATGCTGTCCAAACATGCATGTCCAAGCATGCAGAGACTGGTTGAATAATAATAGTCTACAAGGGTATCAAGTCTATTGTTGGATAGCATCTTCACCACTGACTTTGCAAGTTGCAAGTAGATACATCTAGTTTTACTGCCTGTGTAAGTGTCCTTTGGAGTACTCAATTTCAAGGAATTATATAAATTCATTCTGGTGTGCTGGATAGTTATTTATAAATACTTAACGTAACATCTGTAATGTTAGCTTGTGAAGGTCAAGGACACCAGGGCTGACTGCAGAGTGTCAGTGTATGTGTATGTGTGGGCATGTTCACATAAATCTTCTTGATATTGAGGTACAGTATCATGTCAAATGTCAGCACCTCTAAAAGCTTATGGGCTGCTCTGAAATATTACACAAAACAAACCTGTGGCCCTTGTGGTTGATATGATTGGGCTTATAAATAAAGGCATAGTTGATGACTCCCTCAATGGAAATTCCCCCAGGATCTTCCTAGAGGCTTTAGAGATTACAGTGGACTAATGGGCGTGTCAGAGATTTGGAGCTCTGTCTCCCCTCCAGCATCTCAGCCAATGAATCAGCTTTGAGGGACAGAGAGGACACCATAGCAAATAACTGCCCATTAGACAGGTATACTTGGCAGCAAGAAATTACAATGGCAGATGTTCCCATGCTTTTGTACCATGACAAAGACATGTAACCAATTACTCAAGTGAGGTATATAATATGAAATCCAATAGGGGAAAAAAAAAAAAGAAGAACACTACTACTACTACTACTACTAATAATAATAATAATATCAAGTCTCTGAACAAATGCTGTGCTCTTTCAACAAATTTAAACCATATCACATATCATACTGTATAAGATATGACAAGTAATATAAAATCAAAGCACTGTATATGCACTGTATATGCAAAATAAGACGAAAAAATGCCTTGCACATAGTACACACGTTTGAAATCAGGTCTTAAGTATGTCAATTAATAGGAGATCTTCTACCAATGTCATGAGAGGAAGACTTGAGAGCTATAAACTGACAAGCGCCGGTGATAAATCATGAACAAGCAGCCTATGAAGTCACAACTTACCATCTTAAGCAAGGCCTACTTAACATGCCTAATCACGACTATAGTGAGAGGCTGAGAGATATTATTGGGGACTGTCCTCGAGGAGGGCATTGGTCACTAACGAGACTGATGTCATCTGTATGTTATCATCACTACAATAACAATCTGACCATAATTTTCCTTTCCTTGAATATGAGCACTTGCAAGTTAGTGTCGCCTATATGAGAAATCAGTGTTTCATAGGATCTGTGCTGAGGACATGCCATTGTTGAGTGTGTGTCACAAAAAAGTCTAATTGAATGCAGTGGATTGTAATCATACTACATTTCAAAAGCTAATCTTTATTGCAACAGATGGTAAAACCTCATGGCTTATGAGCTAATGTCAAGTCAAGTTCAAGTTGTCTAAATAAAGCACTGCTAAGCAGAGGTCGTGCAGTCCATTATCTGTCTTAGACGCACTTTTGATGCCATTTGAACTGTATAAAAAAACGTTTGCAAACATTTCATGAGCTATTCATAAGCTTTATCATAGACTACACTGCAAGCAATTATTTTGTGTGTTGGGGCTACACATTTGTTTATGTTTGGATCACCATTGGGCCTTTAACAGATCCACTGTCAGTTTGCATAGATGAAAAGTATGAGTCCCATGAAATGAGAGCAACTACAATTTCCAGTGAAAAGTAGCCTACTAGTGCCCTCCAGTGTAATAACTGTGAAACACAAGAGCCAATCTACCTTAAATGACACGTAAAAGGAAAAAAGTGTTTTGTTTTTTCTCCGTGCTACTTTACTGGAATGTTAAATGTGGTAAATAATTGTCATTGAAATTAACCCAAATAGTTAATTAGCCTACCAATTGTGCCTCTTAAGCCAGCTCTACGGTGTTGTTTTCGCCACTGCGCACTAACAACGCTGAAAGGATGTTCGTGAATGCACTAACAGTGGCTGTTGGCCTATATTGTGATTGTCTGAACGTGTCAGTTGTATCTCGCTGGCTCAAGTACGATCTTTGGCCTTTTCTCAGAAATAGCAAGCGGTCTGGCTGGGCTTAAAAATGTTGTGAAGTTAAGACGATACTTGGTGAGCTCTTACTGCGTAGTCAACTTCTTCAGTAAGAGCAGTAAAAGAGGACTGATATCAGGTGATACATATACGAAAAACAGAATGAGTAACTGCTCCCAAACACCACTGTTTACATTTGGAGTGATAGCTGACATTCAATACGCAGATATTGACGATGGGTTCAATTTCAAACATACAAGACAACGATACTACAGAACAAGTCTTCGGCTATTGCGTAACGCTCAGGACATGTGGACAACGGCAGCTGTCAAACCGAAATTCATCCTTCAGCTAGGGGACATTATCGATGGCTTCAATAAGAGATATGACACGTCAGACCGAGCACTGGAAACTGTCATGAGAGAGTTTAACTCCTGTGCTGTGAAAGTCCATCATGTGTGGGGCAACCACGAGTTTTACAATTTCAGCAGAGCTGCGCTGTTTCTTTCGAAGCTCAACAGCACACCCCAATGTGACAGGGGGAGTGGACCCCAAACCGGTGATATCTACGCCTACCATTTCAGCCCAGCCCCCGGGTTCCGATTTGTTGTGTTGGATGCCTATGATGTCAGCCTTCTAGGGAGAGAGAAGTCAAGTGTACAATACACTAATGCACTGAAACTTCTGAAGGAGCACAACGACAACGAGGATTTGAATCATCCACCAGGTATACTCTTGTTGGATGTCCATAATCAAAGGCTGTGAGGTTTTGTATTCAAATGTGTTTTAGGTAGGTGACAGACAATAGGGCTGTCCCAGTCTCACAATAGTGAGACAATGTTTCATGTTTAACCCTTTCAGTTGTAAGTATTTTGGAATGTTTCTCAGATTTCTAGAACTCTATAGTTTCCAATGGCACGTAGGACGTTTTTGTCAGAATGCTCAGTTCTTAAGATTCTATTCTCACCTGTGAGACTCTACACCTGAAAGGGTTAATGGCTTTGCCCTCTTATGTTGATCTAGGATGTGAGGGTCTGGAGCAGAGGTTTGTAATGTTCAATGGAGGGTTCAGCAAGGACCAACTGGACTGGCTGGATGGAGTTCTGACCCAGGCTGATGAGAGAATGGAAAGAGTCACCATTGTCAGTAAGTTTGTCAGATTAAAAATCCAGACATGTCAAGTCATCAGAATACCTTTACAAAAGTGTTATAGGCAAAGACACAATGGTCTACTTGTGCTTCTATTGTCCTATAATAGTTGCTGTCCCATTGCACCACTGACATCACACTGATCACTGAAATGTGAAGAAAAATGATAGACTACACTTCCTGTTATATATGGTACTGTATATTCTGCTGAGAACTGAATCAGCGGACAATGCCAGTGCCGCAATGATGATGCAAAAATGTTTTTATTATTATAATGCTTTTTACAGGTCATCTCCCCGTAAACCCCAGCTCCACAGAGCCCATCTGCTTAACCTGGAACTATGATGAGGTGCTGGCCATACTGCAGTCCCATACGAGCGTAGTGTGTTTCATGGCTGGTCATGACCACGATGGGGGATACCACAGGGACAAAGATTCAGGAGTGCACTACCTCACGTTGGCGGGTGTCATTGAGACCCCCCCGGACAGCGATGCTTTTGGCACTGTCTCCGTGTACGAGGACAAAATGGTTCTAAAAGGGAACGGAAGAATTGCTGATAGAGAGCTTCTGTTTCCGTTAGTGCCCAAGTGATCAAGAGAGATCATAGTGAATGTGTGGGGCCCATGCCAGACATGCCAGGAAATTACATTACAATAACATTAAAGGGAAATATTGTATGACAAATGTATAATCATGATTCATTATTGATTGTTTACTAAGAACCAGACTGGGGTCAAAATAGTAGCTGCAGATAATTTTTTATTCATATTCATTCTAATTTGAGTGCCAGAAAGCTCAGACAATCATAAAGTATTTCACAGTCTATTTACTAAATATTTACTATTTACTGTTTAGTATATCCTTTTTTTGGTTGACAACTTACCTGACACCATCTAATGTTAAGAACAACAGTTATTTGCAAATACTATTTGACCCAGGTCTGCTGAGAACTATGAAGGCATTTACACATGTTCTGTCTGTTGCAGGCCTATAAAAATGAGAATGACCGCAAGCCACCTCAACCCATCTCCCCAGTGAATAAAATATACCTCATATTATAATATATGGCACTATATCTTCTTACTGTATTGTGTTGAAATCCGGAATTAATGTAAAATCAATATTTTGAAAAGGTGGTGATTTGTTTTAATGCGGGGGTTAAATGATGTGACAGTTGGGATATTTCCTATGCAAACACTGACAATGAATATATTCACTGTATAACGATAATAAACTGAGTAAAGTTTTCCAATCTTTTGTGGATGAGGGTTACACAAGTGGTGGGCCTAACAGAAATACTACTTATTGGTATATATTTGGCTTCCATAAGCACATTTGTGTTATGCACCAATTGACTTAGGCAGTGGTGAATAACGTAATAATTGTCGGTAATTTTTTATCATATCAGTAACGTCTTCGTATTACAAGGAGTGAATCCAAGTGCCGTCACAAACTGGGACAAGGCTACTATAGCCTATTTTGAGAATTGCTGGTTGTGCAAGGCAAGCCACCTGTGCCACTTGGGATGGATGCGCATCGTTATAGCGTCTGGAAGTGAAACCTCAATATACTATGTTCCTGCAGCTCTCCCCTCCCATTTCTCATAGCTTACGTCGAATCTTCCGTGACTCAGGGCGTCCACAGACGTGGCTGTGTGGTGTAACTGCGTTCAGCTGGCGCAGTGTCCCGTTTAGAGAGAGAGAGGGCGAAGTTTGCTCTCTCTGCATTGCAGCCTGAGCGCTGCTGGATTCGAACACAACAATGGCGACTCCCAGTCCCAACAGCAACTCAACAACCTCCAGCAACAACAGCAACATTGCAGGATCCACATCGCACCACCACCTCCCACAGTCACAACACCTGACAACGGTCAGCAGCATGCAAGGTAGGCGCAGATTGATTTAAATGCAATTTTTCTACTTCAACTGAGACAATGAGCTGCTGGAAAGATAGCTGGTAGCTCCCTGAAACTACATGGCTATCAAGTTAGCAGTGATGCAGTAGCCTACCCTTAGCTGATGTATCGCTAGGCCTGTTGAGCTACAATGTAGCTTTTATTTCCCCCTTGGTTATTCTAACGAGTATTGAACAATTTTTACAAGTGCCTAATCCTGAAATTGTTATATTGTACCAACGCGCTGTTAATGAATTTCCATTAATCGATATTAGCATTTAGCTGCTGCATGCACCACCAGGGAGGCCTACATTGAAGATAGTCAGTACCCTCTACTCACCCAGGCTACAGTATGCATGCAATGCTGTGTAATAGATACACCATAACTCATTAATAATAAAGATTAATTTCGTTTTGGCAGCCTATAGCCTATATTTTATTGCTTTAAATGCCTTGGCGTAAGCCCCTTTGACAGAATCATAATTTGATTAATATGGAGTCGTGCCACCCCTAGAATAAACCAAGTATGTAATGATTTTTCTGTGATGGTCAGCAGATGTGAGTTGCATTATCTATCTGTCGCAGATTTCTAGCATCAAATGTTTTATCTAAACCTTACAGAAACCAACACGTGCTGGAGATGTCAAAATGAAACAGGTATTCAACACTTATTTCTAAAGGCTTTAGTCTACTGCTGTTGGTTATTTACAATAGTAGGTTGTTTGTTTACTCCTCGCAAAACAAACACTTCTTGAAATGTCTCCCATCCTCCTTTTTGATTTTCAGTTTGATAGATCATGCCTTTATGTATACTCTCCATTCATCTGCATGTTATTCCACCTCAGTTGTTATTTTTATGTAAACTGGGGTGTTGTTTCAGAGAGCTTTTGGTCGGTCTAATTTCCTGTTTTGTAGCAACGCACAGGTCGGTCATGAATAGTGGCCTGTTACGTTTAAGTGGTTTTGGGTTGAATGCTGAAAGTTAGTCTCCACACCAAGTTGTAGACGAGAGAGCCTGGGTCGTGCCCTCACCCAGACCCAGATAGAAAATGGTGCTTTACCGGCCAAAGAGTCTGGGACCTGCCATGCATTCCCCCTGCAGAAAATGACATTTGTGGGAGCGGCAAGTCTTGAAATGACCAGAATACCCACACTCGCTTAACGCAAGCCCAAAGGAAATGTAGTAAAATGTTTTTTCTTTACTTCAGGGTTTCAGATAAGCCTGTCTGGAGTGCCCCAAAGTAAGCATTAGAACTTGCACACAGCACACCGACCTCTTTTCTCTGTGGGTTCATCTCAATAGTCTAAATTGGTTTCCTTTCCTTGTTACCTTTCCTCCATACAAACTAACATGTGATTGACTGGGGGTAAGGCAAATTGGTGCCCATTGATTGTCCTTCATTGTTGTGAAGATCACTACTCTTTATAATGGGTGTGTTTTTCATCCTAGTGACGTTGAATGGGATGAAACGGGGAAAAGGAAGCCTCTGTATACTATTGAAACAGTCCGTGTGGTGCTCTGGTAGTGGGGGAGTCTGTCCACTGTTCACTGCTCCTAACTAATATACAACTCAGTCATGGGTGAGGAAGATTAATTTGCACCTGGGCTTAAAGGTTAGGGGAACTATCTGCACCCCAGATTTGGTCCACTAGGGCATGGCAAAGAGGACTCAACACTTTTCATTGACACTGAAAATGGCCTAATTGAGTTGTATGCTGCTGTTATACTGTTGCAAAATGACAGTTGAGAAATTGACATGGTACACCACTCCTTGGGTTAATATATGTTGCTACTTTAGAGGAATATAATTCCTTCTGAATTAGTCTAATTAGCTTACATTTGAATGAAATGCTAAAGTGTTGGGCCACTTTGACATCTTGAGGGAGTCGCTCAAGTCTGAACTGCACATTTAAAAATGTAAACAATGGAATTGTCTTGTACAGGGATTCCCAATATCAATCTTCTGCCCTTCTGCCCAGTAGCGTTAATAATATCCTTTAATTTTGATTGAACTTATGGCATAATAATTGGTGCCATATAGTTGCCAGGACATTGGGAACCCCTGCACTTTTGGGCACTTGGCTTGTGTTTAAAATGCATTTTGTGCTTCCTTTGATCTTGAGAACATGCTTGAGATAAACTATGATCCCTTGGGTCAATCTGTGTATGAAAGATCATATTTACACTGTTCTGAGCATGTGTAAGTGAAATTGTGATGATGCCACAACAATATACTCCAGAACATTTTGGAGACCAGACTTTTCAGATTTTCCCACCCACATTATACTACAATTGCAGAGTAATACACCGATTAGCAGGTCTAACGGAAGGTTTGCAACCTGGATAAGTTAATCTATTATTTCAGTAACTGCGTAGTGACAGACGTTGCCAAGGTAAGAGAGGCATTTCATCACATTTTATCTGCTACACACCCTCATGTTGTCTCCTATTTTTTGACACTGGTTCATAACCCCACAGGCTGGTGTCGTTGTAATGGGCATGTTGTGGGGATTTGCATATCTCTCTCTTTTTACCCCGCCAGGTAAACGTAAAGCTCTGAAACTGAACTTCGCCAACCCACCTGTGAAACCAGCCTCCAGGCTTCCCCTCAATCCTCCGGCTCCCTCTTTCCAGAACCCACACATGTAAGTAGTTGTTTTGTTTTTTTATGACAACACAAAGCTACTTTACTGTCAGTGTTTCTGTCATAATAATTAAATTAGTTGTTTTTGTTACTTACTTAATTGCTTCCTTGTTTATTCATCCTAGTTGCCTGTCAGGCTCAGGTATGGTTGATGGTCTGCATGGGTCAGATGGTTTAAGTTTTTTGTGTAGGTGTTCAAATCAACATGGGTCCAGCTGCCCTGAGATGAGTCAGCAGCGTTTGCATTCTCCACATTATTTAATGCTATTGAAGGAAAGGAAGGAAGGAAGGCATTCTTTAAATGTTTCTGAATCTTAGTGGCTTGGGCATTGCTGATAAATTATTTAACATATCCACATTAATCTATAATGTATGTTCCTCCTCTCTCTCTCTCTCTCTCTCTCTCTTTCTCTGCCTTAAACTGTCATCTCTCTCATTCTCCTTCCTTCCCCTCCTTTTTCCTTTTCTTATCCTGATCCGTGTCCTCTGTCTTCCAGAGAGCGTCTGCGGACACACAGTATCGAGTCGTCAGGGAAGCTGAAGATCTCTCCTGAGCAGCATTGTGACTTCACAGCTGAGGATCTTAGAGACCTCGGGGAGATCGGCCGCGGGGCCTACGGCTCTGTCAACAAGATGGTGCACAAACCCACTGGCCAGATCATGGCCGTTAAGGTGAGCGGCTGCTAGATGCATCTGGGCAGACTGTGTGCCAGCCTCTCACTCCGTCCTTAGACAACCCGTCTCAAGTGATTTCAAAATTACATTCAGGTTACATTCAGATTTCTTCTTTGATGCAGAACTGTCAAGTTAAGAATTCAAAAATGCTATTACAGAGTTCTAGGACTGTGCAATTCATGTTTTATGATTTATTTTTGTAATAGGCTAACCAATAGACCCTTGAACTGTTTGTGAACAGTGATGATGTTTTGGGATGCGCACACAATTTGGTCTCACAGAGGTCTCCAGGGACAGTCTGGATGAAACCTTGTGACGTCCGTCTCCCCACAAGTTGCTTGCGCGGCTTGGTTCCAGAATTAGAGTTTTGCCTACAAGATGACGTTGATGAAAAAAGTGTCTATGTAACCCAGAAAATGCATCCCTATCCTCAGAAAGCCACCTTGGGTGTGACGTTTTCCATTTTTTTCAAATTCACTCTCAATAGATCAGTACACATGGTGTGACATTACATATTAGAGGACGGGACAAAATAAATAATGGTATTTAATGTGCCCTAATACTAATACAGGCGTCGTAACACATAAGGAAACATTTCACTACTGTAATTCAGTAAGGATTCCACTTTAAAAAAATGAAACCCTCTCTGTTCTTCATTATGTAAAATCATAAACCTTCACCTTTATAATTCCGTGACATTACAATTTCTATATTGAGCAACAAAAATCTCTAAACCAGGGATAGGCAACTTTGAGGAAACTCACTATGAGGAAGCAAGTAGTTGTGGCAGGTTGAATTAAATTCTCTTTTTTCTGATTTGTCCTTTTGTCTTCCAGAGGATCCGGTCCACGGTGGACGAGAAGGAGCAGAAGCAGCTGCTGATGGATCTAGACGTGGTGATGAGGAGTAGTGACTGTCCCTACATCGTTCAGTTCTACGGCGCTCTCTTCAGAGAGGTCTGACATGTCCGCCTCACTAAACACCAAAAGATGGCTCAAGTCTTTTATCCAAAACATAGCTGTACTCTCTATTCCCTTCTGAGCCACTGAAAATGTATGTGCTCATGGTACTGTTAGATGTTTTGGTTAAAAAGTTATAATGTTATGCTAATCTAAATGGATAATGGATGATTTTGTCTGTTCCAACTTAGAATGATTAAGATGGCCCCTTATTGTGTGTAATGTTCTAAGGTCCATATTTGAAATGAAAACTAACATGACCTCCTGCTTTCAGGGCGACTGTTGGATCTGTATGGAACTAATGTCTACCTCATTTGACAAATTCTACAAATATGTATATTGTGCATTAGATGACGTCATTCCAGAGGAAATATTAGGCAAAATAACATTAGCAGTGAGTAGATGCTTGATCTTTTATTTCATTATTACATATCTGTATATTACGTATGTGTTTATTTTAATTACATGCATGCGCATAATCGGTGTTTTATGAGCTTTGTTTTCTCTTCAACAGACCGTTAAAGCACTGAACCACTTAAAAGAAAACTTGAAAATAATTCACAGAGGTAAGTTTGTGTCATTCATTTTATTATCGTTGTTGGTTTAGAGAGGTGGGCTTGTGACTAAAAGGTCACCAGTTCAAAACCCTGGATCAGTCGGGGAAAATCTGGGATGGGAAGTTGGAACAAGTGTCTCTCTCCACCCTGAACAACTACAGCATGGCATTTAACCTCCAGCTGCTCCAGTGGTCACTGGTTAAAGACAGTTATTGTACTGGGTAGCTCCCAGGTGTGAGTCTGTGTATGTGTCTAACTACTCCCCCAGGCTGCTGTTGTAAACATCAATGTGTTCTGAGTCAACTTGCCTGGTTAAATGCGGGGCTTATTTCTCATATTACCCGCTAAGAACAGTGTTTGATGTCATATGGAATGTTTTACCTTCCACGTCCTGTCCTGTCATTCCAGACATCAAACCTTCAAACATTCTAATGGACCGAAAGGGTAACATCAAGCTGTGCGACTTTGGCATCAGCGGTCAGCTGGTGGACTCCATAGCCAAGACCAGGGACGCCGGCTGCAGGCCGTACATGGCGGTAAGCAATCAGTCAACGTACACATAAATGCCTTGACAACATACAGAGTAAAATGTCTACACATCATCGGTGTGGCTGGATGATTTGCGAGAGTTGGCGGAAATGCCAAGGCTTCATATGCCTTCATACGCGGGTACACAATAGCTCTCGTCAATCACCGGTGTGCATGTGAAGGCCTGTAAAGCTGCTGACTGATTATTAAAACTCTGTGTTCAGAATTACACGGACCAGCTTGTTTTCATCCTTAAGAGTCAGACTTCATATTCCTCAGTCAAATATCACATTACATGCTCTGCCCGTATCTCACCCAGTGAAAGGTATTAGGATGACGAGATTCAGTTTTGTTGTTGGAAAATACTTGTAATCAGCAACACTGATGCCCAGTCCCAGTTCCCTTCCCTCGGCCCTACCCCTAGTTCTGGAGTGCCCTCGACTGGGTAGTGGCCCTTCAAAACGGTGCTACAAGGGATAGGGGTTGAAATCTTTACCTAGGAAATGGGACACCACTCGTTACGTCATCAGTAGTAGTGGTGACAGCCTACGTATTTTTTGAACACATCAGCTGATTTGTTTTTTTCAGGGCCTAGAGAAGTAACTATTTTATAAATATATATCATATGCCTATATATATATATATAAATATAGGCTATATTCACCTACTCTGACTGTTGCAACAACTCATAAACCATTGGATTCCTATTAAACATGTAAACTTATTTCCAGTGTTTGTGTTGTCATTGGTGTAAGCAGAACTAGTGAAACATATAATAATGATAGGCCTACATATTTATTGTAGCCATGTGGGCCTATCAAACACAGCACTTTATTTACAGTGTATTCTAAGATTAAATTAATTAAGTTAATTGTGTGCCTACAATGATTATTTTATTTGAACTGAAATGTTGTGGAACTGAATTTGTTGGAACGTTGTGCATCTGGAGAGAGGAGAGGAAAAAAAACACACGATAAGGCGTTTTTCCTCAATATCTCTGCAACCTCTGCGAGTTACGAAACACCACAGGTCTCCCCTACATTTTGACACTGGGACTGGCTTTCTACAACCCCCGTCCGGAGAGAAAAGCGATGCAGCCCAGTTCGTCCGGTTGAGCAGTTTCCCCATATCTGATCGCGTCAAAAGCTACCGATAGTCATTGATTCTTTCTTGATTTGGAGCAGTGGAAATATTTGTACTAATTTTTGGAACAGTGCGTCTGGAGAAAAGTGAGAGAGGGAAAAAATCGGCATTTCCTCAAAGGGAAAGGTGTTCTGCCGAGTTTGCTACAGAAATTCGTAAGTCCTTTACGTCCTCCCATCTGCCACCCCGTTTGGAGTCTGCATCTGAAAATGCTCCATTTAAAGAAACGGGACACCCTACCCTACGTGGGAGCGCTGGAGGGGTTGGGCCAAGTGGTAGGGCCAAAGGGGGGAATTGGGATTGACACACTGTTGTTAAATAACAAAGTGAATGTCATCATGAATTCCTCCCTGTCACTTCTGTCAGGGATTTAAATATATGTAAACCCTTCCCCCTCATTCCTCAGTTCCCTCCCTCTTCCCCACTCTCTGTAACCCCTTTCCCCCTCCCCCTTTACCCCCCATTCTGGTGTCCTAAAAGCCCCCGATTTTGGGTTCCAGTTAAGTCTGGCCAGGGTAACTCCCTGGCTGGGACACCTTCAGCTTACCTCTCCAGAGATCTCCATTATGTGATTTGACCCTTACTGTTTGTCAATAAATTTGTATTAACCATGGAGATCTGCTCACGTTGCATAATTTGATCGCACTCGGTTCCACAACATCTGCCTCTACTCCAGTGAGACAGAGTAGTATAGTGAATAGTGCTTTGTATCCTCTCTCCTATGACCTCATAATACATTTTCATAATTAGGCTGGGAGACTCCTGTATTTTTCATTCTGCCTTACTTACTTACATTACAACACCATGCTAGGTAAATCCAGATAAAAGATGTGATCCCTTATTGATTTCACCCGTCAAATCCAGTCATTCAATCATTAAGTTGAGATGTAGCTGAAGAAAGGAGAAAGGTTAAAGAAGAATATTTAAGCCTTGAGAAAGGTTGTGCAAAAGGCAGTGCAACTATTCTGTAACAATTTACATTAACCAGACATGCAGAAAGCATTCATTACTAATCTATGTGTGCATTGTGCTGGGTGATAGGTGATAACACATTCCTAATACATCCATAGCTCAGTAGAGTAGTCTAGGGCAGTGATTCTCAAAGTGGGTCCCGGGGACCCTCGGTGGCCCTTGAGGGGGTTCCACGGGGTCCCCGGAAAAATGTGTAATAGTTTAATTTCACTATTTCATTCAGTAAAAGTTAGCCCAACAAGAGAATATATTAAGAGTGACTATTTTGATCATAGGTTTTACATTCTCTACGGGTATCCCCTGAACTACAGTACAGACACAGTTATGGAATTCTGGCATCATATCTAACAACAAAACTCTGCTCAGATGGGGGTCCCAGAGACATCATCTCATCAAGTGGGGGTCCGCTGCCTCATGTGTATCAATTTGGGGATCCTTGACATGAAAAAGGTTGAGAACCAGTGGTTTAGAGTATACTGTATGCAGGCATACCGAGTATGTTCACCTCTTTCTCTGGCCATTAACAGTACCAGTATACCTGCCTATCATCCTAATTACTACTGAAACACATAGGAAGGTGAGGGCAGAGTATGCCACCTCCTGGCACATCATTAAATTACTGTATGGGTCACCAATGGGTTATTTCACAAGCATAAAGCATTCATAGATGAGTAATGAATGAGCTCTGAAAGTCCAGTTAATGTAAAACGTCTTCCAATACTCCAGATGTGTTGAGCACAGAGTGTATGTGTGCTACACCTATAGAAAACGGAGCATAACATTTTACCTACCTACCTCACTTTTTCCTCCCGCTTTTCAACGTGCCCACCAGTTTCTATAAGGAAAATGGACTTAGATCAACTAACACCACTTATGGTTGTGACTGTAATTAGCAAGTAACAGAATATTATGACAAACTACTGTACATCATTGCATGTCCCCTGACTTTCAGTTTGAGGTTAATGAAGATCATTAATGAAGATAATTAAAGGATAGGTTATTTTCAGCCTTGACCTGTCTGCTTTCCTGTTGTTTGGCATCATAGTGTTTTATTCTGCTCATGTTGGTTGCAGGTGTCCCGACTGCAATTCAAGCCAACGATGCAGCAAAAATGTCAGCAAAAGTAGCCAAATATGACTTTTTAAAACTCTGAAATGACTATGAATGAACAGATATAAATAGTGTTTATGATGACATTCTTTGTCTGTTGCACAGTTGTTGCCCCATTGGATTGGATTTGAGCCCTCGCACTGAGGAACCATATAACTCCATTTTTAAATTGTTTGGTCAGCCCATGTATTTGCAGTTGTCAAGTCAATTCAAATTGCTTGGAGTGTGAATGTGATATAATCACAAGAAAGTAGTCAACCTCTACTGTCTTTAACTATGAACGAACATAACACCCTAACTTATCATCTTCAGATAATAAAGTCTGAAAACATTGTTCCTTTGAAAACTTAAAACAGAGTTACATGGTTCTTCATCTGTGGCACTCAACTGTCGAGACGCTGGTCAGAATCAAACGGTGTGATGCCAGATGGTCTCGGCTGGAAACAGCCAGATTTATCCTTTTAAGTTCACAATAACATTCCGATCACATCTACCGTTCATCTGGAGCCCAGGGTTCTCTGTGCCCGCTGTCACCTCTCCCTCTGCCCTCAGGATCTGCTGAATGACGGCCTCCACAATGGGCATCATCATAGTAACTGCAGAGGTGTTGTGGACCCACATGGAGAGGAAGGCACAGCCTACCATGAAGCCCAACATTAGCCTGGGAATGGAGAGTCATGAATAATGATCAAAGCGACAATGACCAGAACTCTCTGTGGTACTCTGCTCTAAGATTCTTTTCTCTTTTTTTCTTCTTCCCCCCATTCAAAATAGACAGCAGATCTCAGGGCACTTTTATTTTGCATTTGCAATTTTCTTTTCTTTGCACATCTTATTTACTGATTTCTTTGTCATAACATTTTCAAAATTAAAATAATTAAATTTAATATTGGCACTAAATAGCGGCAAACGACAGCTTCAATTAAAAAATATCAATAACTGCCTTTAGAAGCCCCAATCGATTGAGCCGCACTCTGCTGGATTGAAGCCTTGAGCTTCCTTCAATAAGTAAGCCTATTGCATATTGGTTGCCATTATTAATACTGACGTCCTTGCACTTCCCTAACACAACCTACCTAACCTGAGGTTCCCATGGAAACATCATCCGTAATCACAGAAGCATTCCTAATCCTTGACAATGTTCTATGAGGACACCTAACACAGCATTGTTGCCCTGTTCTTATCACCAAACTGTCAAAAAGTAAACCAAGTAAATTGGTTTCAATAAATAAACATTATCAGTGATAACTAGGTATTTGCTATTACTGCTTATCGCAAAAGCACAGGTCTGAATCGTCAAACAACACGTATCCTGAGAGTGTATCATGGCATGCAGTCTAAATATTAATGGTCCTAATGTAATATGATTGTCAGGTTGCTAGCTAATGTGTAATGCACAGTATCTGTCAATCCCTGTATGAAAGCCTTGTATGGTTTGAATCACCTGGTAGAGGGCAGAGCACACTCACCATGCTGGGTTGACCCCCACCAGGGTCACTAGCTTGAGGGCTATCCTCCGGTGAAGACCCCATTTCTCAATGGATGTGGCAAGGCAGATGACCCCTATCAACAGGAAGTGGAAATCTTTGAAATACACCCTTGCCACCTGGGGAGGGAATTAGGACGGAGAGAGGGAGAGAGGGAGGGAGGGAGAGAGAGAGAGTGTTAGCTCATACTTTATAGAACAATCAAAGGAAATGACTTGTTTCAATGCAATACCTCAATGTGACGTTGACATTGCTGAAATAACATTAACCAGACTTTGTTCAAGTAATCTTCAGAGGAAGATTTTCATTCAGATTTTCAAAATTAGGTCTGCACACAGTGGACTACTCCTGCTCCACAAACATCTTAATTACAGACAAACAACACCCAGATGAAGACTTATCTAGGTTGAAATGTCATTGTTACTCAGTCTGTAATTAGAGTGTTTTGTGGAGAGGGAATAATGTGCGCAGGAATATTTGTATCCAGTTTTATCTCTTCACCCAGAACCAGTAAAGGGAGTGAATATGCATTACATACATTATATCATAATTACTATATTGTAAAATAAAGTATAATTTGTTATAACATTAACAGTACTCTTTATGTTTATAAATAAATGAATAAATAAATAAATAAATAAATAAATTAAAAAATAAATAAAAATAAAAAAATAAATATATATATATATATATATATATATATATATTCATATTTTCTTTCACCTCGGTGGACTTCATGATACCGAAGAGAGGGAACAGCAGGGCTGGC